>ML289861.1:35340-79312 GCA_005239495.1 Nicotiana undulata | reverse complement strand
ATTTTTATCATCAATATGGGCTTAAGGAACAATTTCCAATCGAAAGATATCAATTTTACTCAAAAATCCGAACCGGGCAAAACCCGACCCCCCAGGCCCGCGTCCTGAAACTCAGAAATTTTTACAGAAAAGTGTTCTTCATCTTCCCACGAGTCCGTACATATAAAGAACACCAAAATCGAAGTCCGTTTGACCCCTCAAATCGACCCTTGAAGGTCTCATAATCTCATGCCCCAAAATCATATTTTTCTACTGTTTTTCATCAATTAAAGGCTGGATTATGGTCTATAATCACCCATAATCGAGTTTTAATGATTAGAACACTTACCTCAATGAAGAACCAGTATTTCCCTCTTCAAATATCGCCCCCAAGAGCTCTTTTCCGTACAACAATGGTGTAAAAGGGGGTTTAAGTCGCGGAATGGTTATTTAAATATGCCCAGTTATTTTACTCTCCGCGATCGCAGTCAAAGCCCCGCAATCGCACTGACCAATTTTCCCCTTTCTCCGCGATCGCAGCACTGTGCACGCGATCGCACTGTGCTTTTGTCCTCTTCCCTCACGCGCCCAGCCTTCCCCTGTGCGGTCGCACCACTTGCTATGCGATCACACAGCTTATCTCCCCTCTACTCTGCGATCGCGTCCCTTCACCTGCGATCACACAGAGTATATTTTCCTGGCCTCCCAATTGACCTATGCGATCGCATTTGACACCCCGCGATCGCACAAAGTATATTTTCCTAGCCTCCCAATTGGCCTATGCGATCGCATTTGACACCCCGCGATCGCACAAAGTATTTTTCACCCTGCAACACACCAGCAAAAATAGCAGAGTTTTCAAGTCTGGATGTGTCCGTTAATCACCCGAAATCAATCCCGAGCCCCTCGGGACCCCAACCAAACTTACCAACATATCCCATAACATCATTCAAACTTAGTTTCACTCTCAAAACACCAAAACTAACATCAAAACACCAAATTTACATCGGATTCAAGCCTAAGAACTTTGAAACTCCTAAAATTCACCAATAATGACGAAACTATCCAAATCAACTCCGATTGACCTGAAATTTTGCGGACAAGTCCAAAATGACATTACAAACCTGCTCCATCTGTCAGAATTCCATTTCGACCTCAATAGCCTATTTTCCACTTCCGTCCGAAAATCGCCAGAAACTAACTTCCGTCAATTCAAGCCTAATTCTACATCGGACATCACAAAATTATTCTGAACACACTCCTAAGCCCCAAATCACCTAACGAAGCTATCTGATCCATAAAATCTGCATTCCGAGGTCGTTTACCAATAAGTCAACTCTTAGTTGACTTTTTCCATTTTAAGGCTATTTTTAAGGACTAAGTGCCTGGGTTCTCATTTAACCATTCTGATTTCAAGCCTATCAACTCTAACACATTAATAATAGAATAACCAATCTATAATAAGTCAATAACAACAATTAAAATGCAGGTTTCATGTAACGACAGATCGGGTCGTTACAGAACTGCTGCCAGGTGAGAGGTGCTGAACCAACCGGCCTACGCCTCTCGAATGACTCCCACCAAGTGAAAGCAGCACCCGCAAACTGAAATGTAGCAAACGAGACCCCACTGGTCTCCAAAACCGCAGTACGCAATATCCTCTAGCATTTATCCAGAAAACCTTAGGCATCCTCACCCTTTGTGTCGTTGAAAGTCGGAGGCTTAAGTCTGCTGAACCTCTACAGTATACACTGCTCATCCTCAGGCATAGTTGGAACCACAAAATCCTGGACTGGGACAACTGGCTGAGTTGGGGCTTCTCCCGGTGTCTGAATACCCCGTACAGCCTGCTTAGGTGTCCGGACAGCTGGAGTCTAATTGCCTCCCCCGGCCTGAGCTGCAGTGGCAGTAGTAGACATAGCAAATGCCTGAGCTAAACTGGAACACGCCGTCAATATCTGAGCCAGGGTCTCCTGAAGACCCGGAAAGTGAGTAAAAGCACGAAGGGTGATGCCGTGCCATTGTTTATCATTCAGACATTTACATTCATTCTTTATCATTCTCCGATAAATTGTTTCTTATCCTATTTGGTGTTACTTAACTGCTCTATCTTATTATTTCCCCTTTATATGCTCACATGCCCCTATATGATTGTTATTTTATTGACCTTGTTATATGTATTACATGTTGTAGAATAGGACAGGTGAACGTTATTGCTAAGTCTAGCCTCGTCACTACTTCGGCTGAGGTTAGGCTTGGCACTTGCTCAGTACATGGGGTCGGTTGTACTGATACTACACTACACTTCTCAATGTTGTGCAGATCCCGCATCCGGACCCAATGGACTTCTCTGAGGGAGTCACCTTCAGTGCACACCGAGCTTCAAGGTATACCGCTGGCGTTCGTGGACCTTGGAATCTCTCCTGCGTATTAGTCCTCCATTTGTCTTAATTCTTCTATAGTTCTAAAGACAATATTATATTTTTTCCAGACCGTTGTATTTAGTATTCAGTAGACAGTCCGTTAGTTGTGACACCCCGGTTTTGGGATTATGCGACGTTGTATATTTTACTATTTCATTATGCATTTTCAGATTACTATTACACTTCTACTGTAAGAATTTGAAGTAAATGTTATTTACGCTGAGCTTTGAAAGGTTTTACCTTTACTACTGTTAAATTAGATTTAAATTTGTTAGATCTTTTGCATACGTTGGCTTGTCTAGCGGGTTCAACGTTAGACACAGTCACGACCTGAAGGGTGGGATTTCGGGTCGTGACAAGTTGGTATCAGAGCTCTAAGTTGCTTAGGTCTCACAACTCACGAACAACCTTGGTAGAGTCTGAGGGATCGGTACGGAGACGTCTGTACTTATCCCTCAGAGGCTGCAAAGTTAGGAATAACTCCACATTTCTTCATCTCCATCGTGCGAACTTATCCTATCATTGATGACTGAACTTGCCTACTCTTGTCCTCTCACTAATCTCGACAGCACGCGAAGCATTTTCGACCGAGCAAGAGATGAAGCCCCAGTGACAGCTACGATCAAGGGAAAAGACAGAAGCAGAGCACAGTCTAAAGCTCGAACATCAGCACTTATTGTACAGTCTCAAATGGATCTAGATGCGGAGGTTCTAGCTCTGTCAGTGCATGTTGGACGAGTTTAGATTCCGGAAGGATTAGTAGCCACTCCATGGTTGCAGGATGCATTAGCCCATTTATTGAGATTGGGCAAGTTACCAAACAAGCTCCACTCCATTTCAGTGGTATATCTTTTGAGGACCCGCATGATTTTCTTGACCGCTTCTATGAGGTATTGCACACCATGGGAATAAGTGTAAAGAGACGGGGTTGATTTATATGAGATGAGGGGTTAGAATTGTGGATTATCAGGTATGGTGACCTATGGATTGCGTCACGTGGGGAAGTCCATTGTCAAGGAATAGATTACGAATCCATGTGTTGTATCGATTTGGGCTTGGGAGATGTAAGGCCGAGGATTTTGCAAGAGATAAAGCTGGGAATTTCGGTACGTTGTCTCCTTAACAACCTTACACCTCAGTACCAAAGGATTTATTCAAACAACTTTAAGTTTACAGAAAATCTACTCAACGTGGAAGTCACGGTCGCGTCAGGTCATACGACGGTATCAGGATATGCCATCAGGTTCGATAAGTTAACCGTCATTCTCCTACGTTGTTTCGTATAGCCAGAGGGCGAGTCCCCAGACTCATTAAAGGATTCAAAAATGATTGTAAATTTTGGACGACTCAGGGCAGGATGATTCTTTGTGTCGGCTAGTGGTAGAAATTGCCTTAGGCCTAGGAGGGTCATATTTCATCAGAGCACTCAGGCTACGTGCCCCATTGCAGCTACAACTCAACTACATGGCCACTTAGTGAAGAAGGAGTCGGAAGGTCGGAAGTGGAGGTTAACTTCTTAGAGGTGGAGACCCAGTCTGTTGGTATATTTTCTATGGTATGGATGAGGTCGTTACATTAAATGGTTTCATTAAAAGAACAGTCTTTAATTACTATAAAGTGATGACTTTCTGAACTTAATTCGATTATGCTCATCTAATAAAATTCTTCTAATATGCTCCACTCTAGGGTGAGCTTCATAAATCAAAAAAATCTACTTATGTGAATACTTGTATTGAGAAATCCTATGGGAATAACTGTGTTTACCATTACGTGTTGAAATTTTGCTTAACAGAAAATATTTTAATGAAGGAAATGGAATGTTTCGAGGGGCCCGATATGCATATTACTTGTGATTCAGGATTGAGGACGAGATCCTCGCGTGTTAACATGATTTGGTATAGTTAGACCGGGCCTCGAGCCGCGGTGGAAGTTATGTAAAGACGAAACCCTTGTGATGGAAAATCTAGTGTTTAAATTCTCCCTTGTGAATTAATCTTGTATCTTTTACTATAATACTGGTAGGAAGTCATGCTTGTTAAAAGACTTATGTGTAAAATAAGAGTAATATTAATAATATTAATTAATAAATAAACTAATTAACCATCTGTGCATAATTTGCTAAATTCGTGCTAGAATTATGGAGCCTTAACTTACAAGGTAGGTGCCCGCCCCAGGTGGCGTTAGATGAGGCATGTTATTTTGGGTAATTATGAGGTCTTCAGGCATCGTATCCCGATATCAGCATTGTGAAAGTATTGGAGGAGCAGTTACAGGATTTGTTGGGTAAAGACTTCGTTATGGCCTAGTGTTTCTCCTTGGGGTGCTCAAGAGTTGTTTATTAAGAAGTAAGATGGCTCAAGGAAGATGTGTATTGGCTACCGGCAAATTGAGCAAGGTTACTATTAAGAATAAGTGTCAAGTGCCGAGGATTGTCGATTTATTTGATCAACTTCAGGGTGCTACGGTGTTCGCCAAGATTGACTTTAGATCTGGTTATCATCAGCTGAGGATTTGGGATTCTGATGTCCCTAAGATAGCTTTTCGCACTCGTATGCGCACTATGAGTTTTGGTGATGTTTTTGGTTGACTAATTCCACCGCTGCATTCATGGAGTTGATGAACCGGGTGTTCAGGCCTTAGTTGGACTCGTTCGTTATTGTTCTCATTGATAATATATTGATATACTCTCGCAGCCGAGAGGAGCATGAGCAGCACCTTAGAGTCGTCCTCCAGACTCTGAGGGATAGTCAGTTGTATGCCAAATTCTCCAAGTGTGAGTTTTGGCTGGGTTCAGTTGCATTTCTAGGCCATGTGGGTTCATCAGAGGGCATTCAAGTGGATCTGAAGAAGGTTTCAACAGTTAGAGATTAGCCTAGGCCTACTTCAACCACAGAGATTCGGAGTTTCTTAGGCCTAACGGGCTATTATCACCGGTTCGTGGAGGGGTTTTCATCTATAGCAGCCCCGATGACCAAGTTGAAGCAGAAAGGTGTTCAGTTCAGGTGGCTTGAGGAGTGTGAGGCGAGCTTTCATAAGCTCAAGACAGTATTGACCGCATCACCAGTTTTGGTATTGCCCACAGGTTCAGGTTTGTATACCGTGTATTGTGATGCTACACGGGTTGGGATTGGTGTGGTATTGATGCAGGATGGCAAGGTCATAGCCTATGCATCTCGTCAGTTGAAGATCCACGAGAAGAATTATCCAGTTCACGACTTGGAACTTGCGGCTATTGTTCATGCCTTGAAGATTTGGAGGCACTATTTGTATGGGGTACCGTGTGAGGTATTCACTGATCACAAGAGTTTGCAATACTTGTTTAAGCAAAAGGAGTTGAATATGAGGCAGAGGAGGTGGTTAGAGTTGCTGAAGGATTATGATATTACTATTCTTTATCATCCGGGGAAGGCCAATGTGGTGGCCGATGCTTTGAGCCGGAAGACAGTCAATATGGACAGTCTAGCTTATTTATCAGTCGGGGAGCGATCTCTTGCATTGTATGTTCAGGCCTTAGCCAACCGATTTGTGAGATTAGAGGTTTCTGAGACTGGCAGTGTGTTGGCCCATACCGTAGCCCGTTCTTACTTGTATGATCGTATTCGGGACAAGCAGTATGATGACTATTACTTATGCACTCTTAGAGATATGGTTCGGCACGGAGGTGCCAAGTAGGTCGCAGTTGATGCTGAGGGAGTTCTGAGGATGCATGGCCGTATTTGTGTGCCCGATATTGATGGCATTCGGGAGTTGATACTTCAGGAGGCCCATAGTTCCCGGTATTCCATTCATCTGGGCGCCGCAAAGATGTACCAGGACTTGCGGCAGAATTATTGGTGACGTATAATGAAGAAGGATATTGTAGCTTATGTAGCTCGGTGCTTGAACTGTCAGCATGTGAAGAACGAGCACCAGAGACCGGGTGGGTTGATGCAGCAGATTCAGCTTCCTGAGTGGAAGTGGGAGCGTATCACCACGGACTTTGTAGTTGGACTCCCACGGACTCAGAGGATGGTTGATGCAGTGTGGGTTGTTGTGGATAGGCTGACCAAGTCAGCGCATTTCATTCCAGTATCAGAGTCTGATTCGGCAGAAAAGTTGGCAAAGATTTACATGAGAGAGATTTTTAGATTACATGGTGTGCCCATATCCATTATCTCAGACTGGGGTACTCAGTTTACCTCCCATTTATGGAGGGTATTTCAGCGAGAGTTAGGCACACAGATTGATTGGAGCACAACAATTCATCCTCAGATGGACGTACAGTCCGAGCGTACTATCCAGATTTTGAAGGATATGTTGCGAATTTGTGTGATTGATTTTGGTGGACCATGGGACCAGTTCTTTCCTTTAGCAGAGTTTGCCTACAACAACAGTTATCAGTCGAACATTCAGATGGCCATGTATGAGACGTTGTGTGGTAGACGGTGCCGGTCTCCAGTTGGATGGTTTGAGCCGGGAGAGGCTATATTGTTGGGTTCTGAGTTAGTCCAGGATGCCTTGGACAAGGTGAAGATTATTCAGGATAGGCTTCGTACAGCTCAGTCCATGCAAAAGAGTTATGCGGACCGCCAAATTCGAGATTTGGCCTTCATGGTAGGAGATCAGGTGTTTCTCAGGGTGTCGCCTATGAAGGGCGTGATGAGGTTCGGGAAGAAGGGCCAGTTGAGCCCTAGGTACATTGGTCCATTCGAGAAATTTGGAAAAGGTAGGAGAGGTGGCCTACATACTTGCCTTGCCACCGCATTTGTCAGTCGTGCATCCAGTGTTTTATGTATCTATGCTCCGGAGGTACATTGCAGATCCTTCTCATGTTCTTGACTTCAGCGGTGTCCAGTTGGGCAAGGATTTGACCTATGAGGAGGAGCCGGTAGCTATATTAGATAGGCAGGTTCGCCAGTTGAGATCGAAGATTATCCTTCGGTTCGTGTTCAGTGGAGAGGTCATCCTGCCGAGGCAGCTACTTGAGAGTCCGAGTCTGAAATGAGGAGTCGTTATCCCCATATTTTCTCAGACTCAGGTACTTTTCTATGTCCGTTCGAGGACGAACATTTGTTTTAGAGGTGGAGATTGTGATGACCCAAAAGGTCATCCTAAGTAATTTTAGCTATATTTGTGTTATGAGGCTCCGAAAGCCTTCGTTGATCTCACCTCGATATGTGTGCGCAGCCTAGGCGTGTAGCCGGGAAGCTTCTATGTGAAAATCTGATTAAAATGGAGTTCTTATAATAAATAATTGAATAAAGTTGACTTTGGCCAACATTTTTGGTAAACGGACCCGGACCCGTGATTTGACGGTCCCGGAGGGTCCGTAGGAAAATATGGGACTTGGGCGTACGCCCGGAATCGAATTCCGAGGTCCCAAGCCCGAGAAATGAATTTTTAAAGGAAATTGTTTTCTGAAAAAATAATAAAGGCTTTTGAAAATGAATAATTATGTGAAAACCGTGTTACCGGGCCCGTATTATGGTTCTGGAGCCCGGAACATGTTTAATATATGTTATTTGACTCATCTGTGAAATTTGGTGTAAAACGGACTTGAATTGATGTGTTTCGGGTCAAAATTGGAAAATTTAAGCTTTATGAAGTTTTAAGAAATTTATGTGAGTTTTGAGGTTTAATTCCTTATTTTGATGATTTTTTGATGATTTAAAAGCTTGAACAAGTTCGTATGATGTTTTGGGAGTCGTGTGTGGTTTTGGTTTTGAGACCCGAGGGCTCGGGTGAGTTTCGGTAGCTAACGGGGTGAGTTAAAGTGTAAAAATCTGGTGTAATTGCATTTTGTTGGTGTCAGTTCCATTACTCTATGCGATCGCATTGATTGGTCCGCGATCGCATAGCTTTGTGCCTGGGAGTAGACTGTTACACTATGCGATTGCATATCACCCTTCGCGATCGCATAGTGTATTAGGTGGGTGAGGGGAGCCAGTGGGGAGGTACTCTCTGCAGTCGCAGCTTCTCCTGTGCGATCGCATAGTGAAGAGGCAGTATACTTGTGCGATCGCAATAGTCATTCCGCGATCGCAATGCACCCAGTCTTGGACTCTATGCGATCGCATCCCTTCTTCCGCGATCGCATAGAGATATTTCGCCCAGTCATTTTTTTTAAGTCCCAAAACAGAATTATTTCGGGATTTCTCCCCTTTTTCACAATCCTTCTTCTTCCACAACCCACCTAGGCGATTTTTGAAGAACTTTTCCTCCATAGCTCCATAGGTAAGTGTTCTTAACATTATTTTATCTTGTTTTCATCAATCAATCACTAGAATCTAGGCCTAAAATCCAAGAATCAAAGTAGAAATTAGGGGTTTTGGGGAATTTTGGGTAATTCAACCCCAATTTGGGGGCGGATTTCAAAACAAATTATATATTCTAACTCGTGGGGGTAGGGGTGAACGGGTTTTGGTCCGAGCCTCGTGTTTGGACCAAGCGGGCCTGGGGTCGAATTGTGGGATTTTTTGGAAGAATGTTGGGAATTGTATATTTAGGATACGGGATTGTGTTATTGAGTCTTTATTGACATTAATGAATTAATTATGCCTAGATATTGTTGTTTTTGAGTCGGATTCTAAAGGAAAATCGGTGTTAGAGGGTTGATTGCTATTTATTGGACCCGAGGTAAGTGTCTTGCCTAACTTTGGTGAGGGATTAGGTATTGCCTGCTATGTGTTATGTGTTTATCATGTACAATGTCTAGGTGAGGTGACGAGCACATATAGATTGTGCGTCTATTTTGATAAAATTCAGTTATTTCTTCAATGTTAATTATATTAAGTGATTGCCTCTACCTGAGTAGTTGATTGTGGTTGATGTACTGGTTGTAGAGATTATGAAATGTTGGTTCAATTGAGAATCCAAGTACACAGTATTTATATTGAGTTGATTGGTTATAGCTGAGACCCTTGTAGGGTATTTATTGAGATATTGACTGATATTTTCCCCTTGCCGGGTGATTTGAACTGTATTTTTCCACTATGCTGCATTCCTTGCCATACACATTATCTTGCACTGGTGAGGAAGAGTGTAAAGCACGAAGGGTGATGCCGTGCCATGTTTACATTCATTGAAAGCACGAAGGTTAATGTCGTGCCATATTTACATTCATTGAAAGCACGAAGGTTAATGCCGTGTCATATTTACATTCATTGAAAGCACGAAGGTTAATGTCGTGCCATGTTTACATTCATTGAAAGCACGAAGGTTAATGTTGTGCCATGATTACATTGATTACATCATACATTCCATTGGTGAGGAAGAGAGTAAAAGCACGAAGGGTGATGCCATGCCATATTTTTTTACATTGATTACATCATATCCTGCATTGGTGAGAAAGTGGGTAAAAGCACGAAGGGTGATGCCGTGCCATTGTTTATCATTCAGACATTTACATTCATTCTTTATCATTTTACGATAAATTGTTTCTTATCCTATTTGGTGTTACTTAACTGCTATATCTTATTGTTTCCCCTTTATCTGCCCTCGTGCCCTTATATAATTGTTATTTTCCTTGACCTTGTTATATGTATTACGTGTTGTAGAATAGGACAGGTGAACACTATTGCTAAGTCTAGCCTCGTCACTACTTCGGCCGAGGTTAGGCTCGGCATTTGCTCAGTACATGGGGTCGGTTGTACTGATACTACACTGCACTTCTCAATGTTGTGCAGATCCCGCATCCGGACCTAGTGGACTGCTCTGAGGGAGTCACCTTCATTCCACACCGGGCTTCAAGGTATACCGCTGGCGTTCGTGGACCTTGGAGTCTCTCCTGCGTATTAGTCCTCCATTTGTCTTTATTCTTCTATAGTTCTAAAGACAATATTGTATTTCTTCCAGACCATTATATTTAGTATTCAGTAGACAGTCTGTGAGTTGTGACACCCCGGTTTTGGGATTATGCGACGTTGTATATTTTACTATTTCATTGTGCATTTTCAGATTACTATTACACTTTTGCTGTAAGAATTTGAAGTAAATGTTATTTACGCTGAGCTTTGAAAGGTTTTACCTTTACTACTGTTAAATTGGATTTAAATTTGTTAGATCTTTTGCATACGTTGGCTTGTCTAGCGGGTTCAACGTTAGACGCAGTCACGGCCTGAAGGGTGGGATTTCGGGTCGTGACAATTCATTGTTTAGATGGTTTCCTCCATACATGTCACAAGCCTCAGACTGGCTTGGTTGTTGTGAATTTACCTGTAAAGTTTCAAACTTGTGTGCCAAAGAAACAATCTATTGTGTTAGTGTATTTAGCGCATCCACCTCATTTACTGTAGCTGCTTTCTTAATGATTACACGCTCAGATGGCCACTGGATCGCATTTTCAGAAATTTCTTTAAGGAATTTCAATGCTTCTCCTGTGGTCTTTCCCATTATGGAACCTCCTGCAGCTGCATCTATTACATTTCTAGAAGAAGGTTTTAAGCCATGATAGAAAATGTACAACTGCATATGTTCAACAATGTCATGGTGTGGAAATTTTCTTAACATTGCTTTCAATCTTTCCCAAGCTTGATAAACTGACTAAGTGTCAGTCTGCAAGAAGTTAGATATATCATGTCTTAACTTTGTTGTTTTAGCAGGGGAAAAATATTTATTTAAAAAATTTGAGTCATTTGGTCCCATGTGGTAATAGACCCTTGCGACAAACTTCGTAACCAACTTTTGGCCTCTCCTTTTAAAGTAAAAGGAAAAGGTCGTAACTTAATTTCTTCAGGAGGTACTCCATTATACTTTGCAGTTTCAACCACTTCTAAAAAGTCAATTAAATGACTATGTGGATCTTCTCTTAAATCACCAGTGAAAATGCAAGATTGTTGAATTGTTTGAATCAGGCTTGTCCTGATTTCAAAGTTATTGACTGCCACTGGAGGTTTCCTGACACTAGATTCAGAGTTAAAGCGATCAGGTCTAGCATAATCCCTTAGGATTCTATTTGTTGGTCTTGGCGCCACTTCATCAAACTGATCCTCTACTTGAGCTGGTGGTGAAATTTGTAGTGGATTGTTATCATCTCTTAATTGGTGCTCCATTTTGTTACAAGTTATGTTTTGAGGCGATATATGTCCTTTCCTGCGCAATCACAAAGTTTTTTCAATTTCAGGATCGTAATTGGCCAACAGTTTTGTAGAAGAGCGGGTCATAAACTATATAAAATTAAATTAAAATAAAAACACTTCCTAAAATAGTAAGAGATATTTTTTTTAAAAGAATTTAAAAAAAAGTACGGTAATAATATAGTTAACTTAAAACAGTAAGTTGTAACTAACCATCAAAAGAAACAATATAATACTAATTATATTATATGAAGAAAAAAACTTCAATAATAAATCAAGTATGGTGAAGGATTGAAGTACTATCAATTAAAAAAGTTGAATAAAATATTATTTTATAAAAATATAGTAAAAGTAATAGTAATATAGAATAGTACAAAGGATACTTTTAGCACTAGAATAGTAAAAACAAGTACTCACAATTATAATAATAACAAATATATAAAATATACTTAAAAATGACAAATACAAAAATAATGAGATTGTGAACCATAAAACTAATATATTATACTATTATAAAGATGCTATTACTAGCAATAATAATAAAATATAAAATAAAGTAGGTTGAAGTACTACTATGAGGGATTTTTTTTCCTTTCACAATATTATATAAAATTGCTCCTAATAAAAGTGACAATTATAATAGTAGTATGTAGGAGATAACATTTTGAAGGAAAAATTAACAATAATAATAAGTTCTCAAATTAATAATAAAACATTTAATCTGAAGTAGATGTGTGCCAATCCCCGACAATGACGCCAAAAATTTGACGAGGCTATTGTGTATAGGATTTTTGCTCGTACTCTGTCAAATTCTAGTATAGTTTATAATATCGTCCCACAGAGATTGAGCAATCTAAGCTACAAACTTGTAATATTTTGACTACTATTTGAGAGAATCAAATTGATGGAAGATGTGTTTGGAATTATAAATTAAGACTAATTTCTTCCGAAAAGTTTATATTTAAAAAGAGTTGGGAATCATTGAATTCACTAGATATATCATTACAATAAAATCTCAGTTTTATACGTATTTATTTAAAGAATAATTGCGTATTGCTAATACAATTATATTTTTACACTAAGAAATAAATAAATAATTAACACTCCGTGAGGTTATGTTAATTGATTGATTTAAAACTAGTGACGGTTAAACTAAAATATTGTGCCTGAATTGTGCTCAAGCGTAGTTAGGGGTGTTCATGGTTCGGTTTGGGTCGATTTTTTCCAAAAAAATAAAATAAGTAAGTCGATTTTTCAAATATTGGAACCAAACCAAACCAATTAAATCGGTTTTTTATCGATTCGGTTTGATTTGGTTTTTGTCGGTTTTTCATCGGAATTTTTCTTAAATATGAGACATACACTACCAAGCATATTCCGGCGACCACATTTTCAATGTAACACTATCAAATCAATTGCTCTTCGAGAAATCTATCATTTACCAATATATATTGATGATAATTGAATCAAATAGTGATGAATAATTAAAGTACTCAATTAAAAATAAATTATTTTTAACACGAAATAAATTCTTGTACTTAGCAAAAGAAAACTACCAATCAAACTATAATGTAAAGGCAAAGAATTAAATTATTGTAATAGCAAAGAACTAGACTAAAAATATAAATGACTAATATGTACCATAAATGTTAGATTTTTTTAATAAAATATACATATATATATATATGTGTGTGTGTGTGTGTGTAATAATTAATTAAAATAGCTACTTTTATAGTCGGTTTGGTTCGGGTTTTTTCGATTATTTTTTTATTAAAACCAAAAACAAACCAATTTTGATCGATTTTTAAATTTTAAAACCAAAACCAAACCAAACCTTAAAGTATCGGTTTTTTTGGTCGGTTTGGTTCGGTTCTCGGTTTGGTTCGGGTTTTCGGGTTTGGGTGAACACTCCTAAGCGTAGTAAAACTTCATGAGAATATTTTTACTATAAAATCAATAATATTACCTTCAACAATTCCTCCGTGAGAATTAAAACCGACGAAAGCAAGATTACCGACTTGAAATAATAATCTTACTAAAAATTACTTTCACTCTAATATTCTATTCATGAGTTATTATATATTAATTTTTCTCCGTGAGAATTACAAGATTAATATAAGAATAAGTTAGATATAAAATATGTAGATGTGATAATAATGATTATAAAATCATCATTCCAGCACATTATAAGATGTAGATAGAGTTTCAAGCCAAGAATGTATTAAAACTGAGATAGTATTATAATTATATCAAGTTTCATCAACTATCCCAACAAAAAGAAATTACTCCATTATAAAGTAAGAAAAGCTAAAAAAAATACTTTCAAAAAACTAAGAATATTATTACTTCAAAGAGAGGCTAGAGAAAGAGACCAAGAATGTTCTTCTTTCTCTATAGAAAACTAGAGAGGAAATTGGATACAAAGGGGGATGATTTTCTTCTACAAACATATGCCTATTTATAGGAGAATTCCTACAAAGCCTTGGTGAGAACTTGCAAGATAATATCAATATATCATATGGCCTTGATGAGAAATTGACATGGCAATTTGTCATGAAATTTTGGTGAGAATTTGCCATAACTTTTGTATCTCTTGACTTTGTGTAGTCTTAGATGAAGTTGTCACAGATGCCTCCTTCTTCCTTGAACCGTATGTTTTTCTTTTTCTCTTTTTCCATGTATTCTTTTTCCTACAAGAATTGTTAGAAAAACGCGAGAATAGGATATAAATTGGTCATGTTTTATATCTAAAATATTATATTTTATATTAAAATATATGAATAATTTATAGCCATCAACGGTTTACCTGAAAATTAGAAAGGAAGAAGTAGACGAGTGAGGAAGGAGATAAAGAAAGAGAGAGAAGAAGGGAAAGAGAGTGAGAGAGGTAGTTAGGAGTTTACCAGAATCATAACTGCCTCTCTTAATCTCCAACTAATTATTTATTATGTTGAAGTCTAATCTCAGCCCTTGGATTGTAACTGTTGCTTTAAATCTTGACCGGGCCTTTTATTGAATGCAGCGACGTCGTTTCCCCTATTAGTCATGTGTAACTCACGTGACATACTTAGCTAACCCTAGTATACATGCCTCTTTCTTATTTCTTCTAGACCCTTCCTCTTCCTCTTTCCTAATTCAGCCGTTTTCATTACATTATCTCCCCCATAGAGACTGACCTTGTCCTCAAGGTCGAAGCTGGGCTACAAAGTCAGGAAATTGACTTTTGATATTGCCTCAGTCTTCCCAAGTTGCTTCTTCTGGGATAAGATTCATCCACTGGATTAGCACCTTGACTTGGAAAACATTGTTGACCTTGACCGTACGCCGTTCAAGAATTGCTAAGGGTTGGACCAAGATCCTGCCATGCACATCACAAATCAGAGGTTGAAGCTGGGGATCCACCTCAGGGTCTAATCGCTTCTTCAACTGTGAGACGTGAAAAATAGGGTGGATCTGAGAAGTCGTTGGTAGCTCCAAACGGTAAGCAACACTGCCTATCTTCTGTAAAATCTTGTAAGGCCCAAGGAATCTGGCACTTAGCTTTAGATTCTTTCTAACAGCAATAGACGACTGTCTATATGGTTGGAGTTTGAGATAAACCCAATCTCCCACCTCCAAGACCCTTTTTAATCTATTTTTGTCAGCATAAAACTTCATGCAAGCCTGGGCTTGTATCAAGTTTTCTTTGAGGTTGAGCAACATCTGTTGCCCTAGAGCTAAATTAGCTCCCACTGCTGTCTGGGTCAAGTGAGGCAATGACCCTAAGGGTACTTGTATAGGAGGGAACCCATAGAGAGCCTGGAAGGGAGTAGTTTGATGGTGTTATACCACCATTCAGCCAAAGGTAACCATTTAGCCATTTCATAGGAGTGGAAAAGACCATAGATCATAGATAGGATTCTAAGCAACGATTGAGGCGTTCTGTTTGACCATCTGATTGAAGATGGTAGGTTGTAGACATGTTTAACTTGGTACCCATAGCTTTGAATAGTTGTTGCCAAAACTGGCTGGTGAAAAAAGCATCCCTGGGACCCTGTCAGTGACTATAGACTTAGGCAGCCCATGCAACTTGTAAACTTCCTGTAATAAAACCCTCAGCTACTTCCTTAGCCGTGTAAGGATGTTTCGGGGCCATGAAATGACCATATTTGGTCAATCTATCTACTACCACTAGGATTACATCCTTATGGTTTTAAGAAGGTAAACCCTCAACAAAGTCCATAGCTATGTCTTGCCATGGCAGCTCAAGTATGGGCAATGGCTGGAGTAAACCAGGAGAGTGTATATTCTCAGTCTTCATCTTCTGACATATGTCACATTCAGAAACCCATGTGGAAATATCAGTCTTCATATTGGGCCAGCAGAATACCATTCCCACTCTCTTGTAGGTTCCTAGTTGACCAGAATGTCCTCCCAAGGGAGACTGATGAAGTGTCTCAAATATCTTAGTTCTCAAATCAGTTCCTTTGCCCACCCAAATTCTGTTGTCAAACCTAATAATACCCTGATGTAGTGTGAGCTTAGGTTTGCTAGAAGGGTCTTCTATCAACTCAACAATAAGTTGTAGTGCACTAGGGTCATCTTTATAACTCTAGTATATCTCCTGCATCCATGTAGGATTTGATGAGGAGATGGCACACAAGGTAGAGTCATTTTCCTGTCTTCTTGATAGCGCATCTGCTACTATGTTTTCTGTTACCCTTTTATACTGAACCTCATAGTCCAAGCCCAATAACTTGGTTAGACCTTTCTGCTGTAGTGTTGTAGTAATCTTCTGCTCCAGTAGGTATTCGATACTTTGATGATCAATTCTTATAATGAAATGGCCCCCCATTAGATAGTGTCTCCACCTCTCAACTGCAGTTAGGACAACCAAATATTCATTCTCATAAGTGGATAAGCCTCCATTTCTGGTTGATAATGCTTTGCTAAAGTAAGCAATAGGCATGCCTTCCTGTAATAGTACTACTCTCATTCCCCTGGAGCAATCATATGTCTCTATAATGAAGGTTTTTGTAAAGTCAGCTAATGGTAGCACATGGGTTGTTGACATAGTTGTTTTAAGCTGTTGGAAGGTTGTTTCAGCTTCATCGGACCACTGAAAAGAATTCTTTTTCAAAACATCAGTAAGAGGCCTACTGATAGTACCAGACTCTGACAAATCTCTTGTAATATCCTATAAGCCCTAGGAAACCCCTCAATTCCTTGACAGATTTAGGCCTTGTACAATTGGTCATGGCCTCAATTTTGGAAGGATTTGTAGATACTCCTTTTCCTGATATAATATGCCCCAAATACTCTACTTTATCTTGCCCAAATGAGCATTTAGATAACTTGGCAAAGAGCTGCTCCTGCCTCAGAATTTCCAACACCTTCCTTAAATGTACTATATGGCTATAGATTGTAGGACTATATATCAATATGCCATCAAAGAAAACCAGAACAAATTTCTTGAGAAATGGATTAAACACATCATTCATAAGGCTCTGAAATGTAGCAAGGGCATTAGTTAGGCCAAAGGGCATGACCTTGAATTCATAGTGACCTAGGTGAGTTTTGAAGGCAGTTTTATATACATCAGTATCTTTCATCATTTGATGGTAACCAGCCCTAAGGTCAATCTTAGAATAAATGGAAGATCCACTCAATTCATCCACTAAATCATCTACTAGTGGAATAGGAAATTTGTCTTTGACAGTCAACTTCTTTAATTCTCTATAATCAGTGCAAAATCTCCAACTACCATCCTTCTTTTTAACCAATAAAACTGGGGAGGAAATGGGGAATGACTAGGTTGTATAATTTGATTACTTAGCATCTCATTAACTTGTTTCTCTATTTCATTCTTTTGAAAGTAATTATACATGTAAGGTCTCAGGCTGACTGGGTTGACATTGTTCTTCATGGGTATGTGATGATCATGAACTCTGCTAGGAGGCAGTCCTTTGGGTTCAGCAAAAACATCTGGGAATTCAGTAATGACTTCAGAGATTGCTGCAGGTATTCTTTCATTCTCTACACTCCTTTATTCTCGCTGGGCTGTTATAGTAAACAAGTGAGCCCATAAAGCTTGCCCTTTTTTAAGCATTTGTTCAACCCCTGTAACTGTCATACTTTTCAATTCTGCCTGACTATAAATTCCCTTCAACTCCACTATTTTTCCCTTATGAGTGACTTGTACCTTATACTCTACAAAATCTAAGAGTACATGGTTGTTTACCTTCATCCAATCTCCTCCTAATATCATGTCATTACCCTTTAATCTCACCAATCTGACTGAGTCTTCAAAGTCTACTCCTTGAATTCTCCATTTTAACTTTGGACAAGTGTGGAGACTAAAAATGTGGTTTCCATTAGCCACAATAACTCTCATATGAACTGCATCACTAATGGTGCACCCTATCCTTTTAGCAATCTCCAAGTCCAAGAAGCTATGAGTGCTTCCTAAGTCTAAGAGAATAGTGATCCTATTCCTCTTAGCCTCCCCTCTCAATATGATAGTGTTAGGAACCTCAGTTCCTGATGATGCATTTAAACAAATGATCTCATCCATTGGTTCTTCCACTGGTACTCCATCATAATTCATAGTGTCCCCTTAATTTTCTCCACTTGGCTCCACCTCTTGTTATTCAGTTGTAGCAGATATGGCGTTCAACTTCTGCTTGCACTGATGTCCTGGCTGATATTTATCCCCACACTTATAGCATAACCCCTGATCTCTCCTAGTTTCAAACAATCTGTTTCCAATATTTCCCATTGACATCCCACCTCCTCTAGTGTTCTGTTGATAGTTTGAAGTAGTGGTTTTGTTCCACTACCCTTCTTCTTTTCTACTCAATGCACTTAGTAAGTTCTTTTGATGTCTAGCCTTATCCACATCATGGCTTAAAGAAAAGGGATTAAGCATTTTGACAGTATGCCTAATTTCCTCTTTAAGCCCTTCCACAAAGAATTCTAAAAAAATCTTCAGGGATAGTAGGATTCCTAATCACTACTCACGCCTTAAGGTCTTCAAATTTTTCCAAGTACTCATCAACTGACCCCTTCTGTTCAGTCTTTTTAAATTCGCCCACTAGATTGAATTTACTGTTATTGGCTCCTTTAAACCTTCTACAAATTTCTTCAGTAAACTCATGCCATTTAATTGTGCCTTGGCTAATTTGATAGGAGAAAAACCAGGATTCAGCCTTACCTGTCAAGTGAAGAGCTGCTACTTCCAATTTCTCTTCTGGATAAAGGATACGATGATATTGGAAGTACCTTTATCCTTTCCTCAACCATGAACATGGGTCATCTCCATCAAAATATGGGAATTCATACTTAGCATGTTGATTGCTCCTCTGAGGTTTACCAACTCACTGTACTCCCCTTTATAGGGTCGACTTGTTGAATTATCCATCTGAAGTCCATCCCTGGGTGCGTCACCCAGTATCCCGTCGTGTTCGTGAACCATCTTCTCCATCAACAAATCCAATTTCCTACCCAGTTCCTCCATTTTTTGAGTCATTGGACTTAATGTAATTTTGAAGCTGGCTTTCAATTTTTTTAACTGTTTCTTCTGTAGATTTTGAACAAGTTTCTGGCATCGTCATTTGATCAGGATTGGGCTCTGATACCAAGTTGTAATATACTAGAATAGAAAAGTGATAGAGGCAGTAATCAATTGTATTATTAATATTTGGAATCCAAATTACACTCAATTATACAAGGGACAATATGGTAGCAAACTATGGAGCTCTAATGAGCTGTTCCAATGGCGGTTTACCTGAAAATTAAAAAGGAAGAAGTAGACGAGTGAGGAAGGAGAGAAAGAAAGAGAGAAGAACGAAGAGAGAGTGAGAGAGGTAGTTAGGAGTTTACCAGAATCATAACTACCTCAATTAAT
This sequence comes from Nicotiana undulata, assembly GCA_005239495.1. Lineage (NCBI taxonomy): Eukaryota > Viridiplantae > Streptophyta > Magnoliopsida > Solanales > Solanaceae > Nicotiana > Nicotiana undulata. The sequence continues at coordinate 59,972 of ML289861.1, read as the reverse complement.
CTCCAACTAATTATTTATTATGTTGAAGTCTAATCTCAGCCCTTGGATTGTAACTGTTGCTTTAAATCTTGATCGTGCCTTTTATTGAATACAGCGACGTCGTTTCCCCTATTAGTCATGTGTAACTAACGTGACATACTTAGCTAACCTTAATATACATGCCTCTTTCTCATTTCTTCTAGACCATTCTTCTTCCCCTTTCTTAATTCAGCCGTTTTCATTACACATGCCGAAGATAAAATTTCCCCTGTCGCATCATTAACCGGTGGACATTGCATTAGCTACTGTGATTTTTTTTTCCATAGGAGAACCTCATATGTTGATTCTTTTCTTTTTGGACTTCGGTAACAGGAGTCTTGAAAAAAAGACTCAACCCAGAATTTAATGTTAGCTCGATCGACAAAACTTTAAATCATGTTGGGTAAAATTTTAAAGCTCGTTGCAGTTATGTTGATAGTCAGAATTTTGTTTTAAATCCTAATAGATCACTAGATTTTTTTCGACATTGTGACTAAAAATTCTAGTGATCGTCAGAAATTCCGGCGCTTCAAAATTCTGGCGAGCTTGTTTTATAATACTAACTCAGAGCTATTTTTAAAAAAAAAATTCTTAACGGGGTCAAAATATAAACAGCAGTTTAAAAAAATGGGATCTTTACGCAAATAGCCGGTCATATTATGTTTATTTTTTCTAATCATATACATAGATTAAAAATTGATTATATATAATTATACACATATAATATATAAATTATGCAAATATTATACCTCCACGAGTTATTTTTAGTTTAAGTGTGGGTGTGCGGCTATTTGGATTAACACTTAAAAAAGAACCATCCAGCGTAAACCACAACGGCCCACTTTGATGATCCATTATAATGGGCCAGCCGGTCGTTGATTGGCCCAATAGTATCATGGAGCTTCTAAAAGAATTAAAACCCTAGGACTAAAGCCTCCATTTCTGCAAAAGTAGAGAAAGGTCTGTGAGGCAGCAGTCAGAACAAGGGCGCCGGAGTATATTGCAGAGGCAAACAAGTATGATTTCTATCCAATTTTCATCTCTTCATTTTCCTTAGCTGAATCATGAATGCGTATATGTAGAGATGTAAATACAAGCAAAATTTAGCTGAATTTTTAAGGTAAATTGCTTTTTAACAGAAAAATGGCGGACAAAGCAGTGACAATTAGAACAAGGAAGTTCATGACCAATCGTCTTCTTGCAAGGAAACAATTCGTAAGTCTTTTGTTGTTAGTACTTAGAACAAGCTGAACTGCATACCTAAAAGCTCATACTTGTTACTAGTATGTTTTAATTTGTTTTAATTGGCATATTTAATTTTTCAGATTATCGATGTCTTGCATCCTGGAAGAGCCAATGTTTCTAAGGTTAGACAATCTATTTCGTCCGCCTTATTTCCTTTTGTTTGATTATTCTTTTTGAGTGCCTTTTGCAATTTCAGCAATATTAGTTGTTAATACGACTTGTACTATAAGATCCATTCTTTGCTCTTTGATTCTACTGAGAGGTCCCGAATGATTAGATGGTAGAAATGTTAGAAAAAGTGAGGCTAGTTGCTATTATCTTAGTTGTCGTTGAGGGAGAGAACTCCACTTATGTGTGGATTGCTGAACATAGCTTGTTACAAGCTAGGGTAAATGAGGAAGGTTGAGTTAGGTTGACGGCCAGCTTGAAAATAGTCCAATAATAATGAATCCTTTTAGTGGATACAGAGGATTCGAATATTAGAATCCAACTAGTTCACAATTGAGATGTAGTTGATTGATATAGGCGAGAGAAAGCGAAGCACGTATAGCTTTTCGAGTTTCATATGCTTTTTATTTTAATTTCTTATGTCCCACCTGTTTAAAATTCATTGCAGGCCGAATTGAAAGAGAAATTAGCGAAGATGTATGAGGTGAAGGATCCAAATGCAATCTTTGTGTTTAAGTTCAGGACCCACTTTGGAGGAGGCAAATCTACTGGTTTTGGCTTGATCTATGATTCTGTTGATAATGCAAAGAAATACGAGCCAAAGTACAGGCTGATCAGGGTAAGAAATCATATTAGTTATTTATGTTGTCATAGAAGTATTAAGTCAAGAAGGTTATGTGGTATTAAAATCCCATTGATAGTTGGAAAAAATCTAATATCACCTGATGTCTTACAATCTTTTTGTTAGTGCACTGGGCTGCCCTTTTTTTTGGTCTTATTATCTTTTGAATTCCTCTGTAAATTCATTCTTGAAACATCCCTATGGAGCCTTAGCGTGAAAAATGCCTTGATATTGTTGTTCAATTGCACTTTGTGCCGGTTTTGTTCTTCAAAAGAGTATAAGCACGGAAATTAGAGAAACACTTTATCTTGTTTCTGAAGACCTTTTTATGCTAGGATTTGAGATGAGTGCAAGATGTCTTGCATCTAATTTATCTCATTGCTCCTTGTTTTTTGTAATGCATAAACTATCTAATAGAGAATCTTGTAGTAAAGGATCATTGCATATTACCTGTCAGCTCAATAATACCAATCCTAGATAAAGTTTAATCTAACATACTCAAGTAAAATGTGATATATGAGAAATGTTTACACCATGCCATCTTCCCTTGGTTCTTGGTGCTAATTTTGTTTGAAATGTTTATCAACATGGACTAGTTGATATTCAAAACCCGCATGTGCAGTTTCTTCATTTTTCTGAAGTTGACAGTCTTATACATCCTCAATAATGTTATGTTCTGCTCTTTTGCTATCAAAAATTGATTGCAAGCTGTAAGGCTGCATTAGCTTGAGCTATGCTGTATAAAAAGCTGCATTAGCTTGAGCTATGTTGTATAAAAGGCTGCATTAATTTGAGCTATGTGTATATAGAAGGCTGCTTTAGTTTGAGCTGTGTTGTGTAAAAGGCTATTTAGTCCCATAAAGTCATGTGGTTTTGTACCTATTCTCTTCTCCAGTCCTATCCTTGCTCATTCAATAGATTCTGGATTGTGTTGCATTTGTTGCTACTGCTTTATTGTGAGTATATCTTATTGAGCTGTTTTAGTAATGTGGCCGACTCGATTACCCATCTTTTAGTTTTAACACTCTTTTCTTTAAGTAAAGTAAATGCTTTAGTTTCATACTCCCTTATGTTGAGTGCACGTTCAGCATCGAATCAGCGGCCTTATTGATTAAATTGGGGTATATGTTTTCGGCTAACTTGTTTGTCTGTTGAACAACACTTGCAGAATGGATTAGACACAAAGGTCGAGAAGTCTAGGAAGCAGATGAAGGAGCGGAAGAATAGAGCCAAGAAAATACGCGGTGTCAAGAAGGTAATGGTTTTTATTTTCGCGTACGACGAAGAGAGGGTTTATTGGTTTCGTATCATTTATTTTATTCTTGTGTTGATGTTCTTGGTTGCGTGAATTTGCAGACGAAGGCAGGAGATGCTAAGAAGAAATGATCTGCCGGGAACAGTTCCCCTTAAACCAAATGCAGAAAATGTTTGTCGTATTTTTTTATCTTTTTCTGGACATTTATGCCGAATCCTTTCAATTTTGGTTGAGTCACGCAAATTCATTTTGCATGTTTATGTGCTAGTTTTTCTAAACTTAGACAATTTGGGAGTTGTAGCTTTTTTCCCTAACATTTTCTCTGTTTTATAATCACCATATCAAATGTTCCGACAAGGAATATGATTAGGAAACCAGCTTGTCTGAATAGAAACAGTATGTTCTGGATGATCAACTTTCATTGATTTCTTACTTTGCTCAAGTATAATTTAGAAAGTGGAAAGTAACGTATAGTATTTGTGAACAATTCTACATATATTTTTTCTGTTCCAATCTAACACCTGCTACTCTTTAAAAAGATGTATGGGCTAAAGCAGAGTTTCATTCATAAGCTTTATTTTAGGAAGATATTACAATGTGATGAAGTACCAGTCTACCATTGTGTGAATGTATTTGAATGGTTTTTTAATAATGTGGCTATGTGATTGACAAACCATCTAATGTTCTCGAATTTTGCACAATTTTTACATTGGAATCTTATATTTTCAAGTACTTTTTGACAGTCACTCTTATGAAATGATAGTTTTTAAGCTTCATCTTCTACTTGTTCAAACGAGTATTGGTTATTCCATGAGCTACAGATTTTAGCTTAGATAAGATAAGGACGAAATGTGTCACTTTATGTAACGACCAATTTGGTGTGGTTGCGTCCTTATCTTATCTTTTTCTCTCATCTCACCCTTCACTATTATTAAATTATTTTATTTTATCATTTACCTTACCTTTTATATAATTAATTTATCCCGTATCTTAATTTTTCTTAATAATATTGCAGATTTATTTTTCATATTACTCGTGCATGATATCATGCAACAACGACAAACGAACAATCTATCCAAACATTATATACAATATAGTACGGTACGATATAATACAATACGATACATTATGAAACGATGTATAACAATCATCCAAACAAGTTGTCAGGAGTATTGAATTTTGAAAGAATTTCAATATTAGGATTTGAATTTTTTTAAAAGAAAAATACTCCTTTTATTTAATATGTTTTTTATTTAAAAGAAAATTTATATAAAATCATAATTTACAATTTAAATATGATTCTCTAGCATCATTTATTTTTAAGTTTCAACAACATAATAAAGTGACACATAAATTCACCATACAATAACACGATAACTAATTATTATTAAATAGTTACTAGCTAATACTGGGCTATTAAATTAATAAGTATTGTATCTCGTAAACGTGAAAAAAATAACATTTAGAAAAATAATTATAAAATAACTATGGACTATTATATAATAAACAATAAAAGTTATTAAATAAATCTATACTATATTAAAAGCACGAAGACCTTAAATGTCGTTCATCTTTTTTGCCTCTTTAAAATAAAGTTCGCACTGGACAAAATAGTCATTTAATTATTATCCTAATTTAGTACTTTAAAATCGACTAAAATATTCATTTAATAAATCTTTTCCTATTTGAACTATGTAGGAATTCCTAAAACTTAGGAATTTGAAGTCAATTAAAATTTCACATTACATAATTTTTTCCTTATTTGAACTATATTTGTAACTTAATTATCATTTTTACATGTTACTTTTCATGGATGAAAAAAGAGTAAACTAATGAAACTAAACTAAACCAAGTGATCCTACAATCTTTATGTTAATATTTAAAAGGGAACATTAAAAAAAATGCATGAAAAACATAAATTGATAAAAAAAAATAAAGTAGGCACGAGTTTAGGCTTTAAAGAGCATTCAGGACGATCCGTTTTTTTTTAAACACACTCCAATTCTTTGTCTACTTTTATTGTGTAGATACTAGAAGATAATCAAATGATAATCTTTTTTAAATGTGAAATCTATTTTAAATGGTAAATATATTGATTAATATTTTGTACAAAGAAATATGAATAGAAAAATGACGTATATATGTATTTTATTTATTTTTTGTTAAAACAATGTCTCCATTGATCATGTACGTGCAAAAAGTTACATATTGATTTTAGCAACCCAAACTTTGTACATGATCATTGAGATGAGACTACTGTTAGTCCTAACCAAATAAATGAATTTAATAAATCTATGGTGAGTTATATATGACATGCCTGGTTTGACTGTTTTGATCCTAAATGATGGTAGATCCCATATATTCATGTTGACGAGTCCTTTGACTTGACTAGGGAGTTCAACAAAAGAGTTGATTAGTCTCGAGTAAAAGAGTACTTAGAAAGAAATAATAGGTAATATAAGATAAAGATCGAGCTAAAACTTTATAAAAAGTGTTAATAGTAATTGAAATCGGATGTCGATGTGATTACAAAGGTATGAATACAATAGAGTGGATCAAATTCCTGAATAAGATTAATATATATCATTTCGAAACTTGCCATTTTTATTAATTTTTCAAAATTTATTTTCATTAACACGAAGACCACGCGCAACGCACGTACGCTAAGACTAGTACTTTTTAAATAAAAGATTTATTTAAAATTTACTATCATAGCAGTCTTAGTGGATAACGTGTAATAATTTTTATTTTAATTATGACATAAAATACTCTTAACTTAATAATTTATGATTAAAAAAAAGTAATTTTGAATAGTCACCGTTTTTTTTTTTGAGGATTTACAAGGTTAGTTACATACAATTGCATAAAGTTCTACTAGGCACGCCCAATATACTGGGCGTTGGGCGTGTCCAAGGCGTAAGCCCTGACGGCCGAGGCGTAAGTCTTACGGAACTAAACCCTACACATAAGCCCAAACGAGTGCTCCGCCCTGGGACGAGCCCCGGGCGAGTCCTAACTCTGTTTTTTAAAACGGAGATTATAAGGTACATTTCTATAGTATTTGTTGACATGATAAATATAGTGACTAACCTCCTAACACATATTAAATTATATTGGTAGTCTAATTTTTCTTTTAACTTTCATATATATATATATATATGAAAGTTAAAAAAAGTTATATATATGACCTAAACTTCCAAAAGCAATCCAACAAGAAGACACTGTCCTAAAGGATGATCGGAGACAGATTCGTACTATGAAAGACAACGAAGGATGTTTCTTTTTTTTTTTGGGTGGGGGGATGGACCAAATGAATATCCCAACCACGGTGCACATGATTATCATTAGCTGCCAACATCTATGTTTAATGCACACTGCTACTCAATTGAGAAGTTGATTCTTGTAACTAAGAACAATTCTTGATGAAATTTTAATTACTTGTACAAATTGAATCCTCAAATGACTTTGGAACAGGTGCAAAAATTGTCCTTTCTTAGCTGTTATCCTTTGATCCTTTAGTGTTTACACCAATTATATAGAAACTTAAATTCGAAATACTAAATTATGTCTGGGGAGTGAGGAGGATCAAAAGACATATTCTTGATCCTGTAGACAGTTCTGATCAATTTCAATTAAATCTAATATTCTTTACGCGAAACATAAATATATATGTGAAAAGTTACTAAAATTGTAGTAACGAATATTAATAATTGAAACCAGTTCAAAGGTACAACAAGTTCAGTGCTAAAAGTTTAAAGGTTGAATTCATCAAATTTAAGTCCTGAATCTCGACGTACCGCTTTGGAAGCGCGTGAGGCTACAAGGAGGTCAGCAAATGCACAAACTATGTATTTGTGTGTGCTCTTTGGATTTAAGGCAAGATAACACATGAGAAGCTCATGTAATGAGTCCCAATTGGCTCTTGTATCACTCAAGTTAAATGACTCCACTAATTTCTTGCATGGATCTCCTGAAGTCTAAATATGGATTTGGAGAGTAAGTTGGAATAGCAATGCAGCCATCTAAAAGTGTTTCAGATCCCTGATGCTCAGCCTGCAATCGGAGGCGGATGCAACCTTTGTTTAACAAGTTCAACTGAACTCCGTACTTTTTACAAAAAAAAATACAAGTGTGAAAATACCAAAAAGAATTATAGTAAAAAAGATAATTCTGTATGGATAACTTCAAAAGTATGATGAGTTTAGGATTAAGAACCTTAAATGCTGAACACGTCAGTTCAAATTCTGAATCTACCTCTGTCTGCAATGACGAAGAAGTTGACGCTATGGAGGAAGACATGAATGAGGAGTCAATAATGGAGTTGGAGTTGCCGGGGGAAGAGAAAAAGAATCGTCGCGAAGCGAGGAGAGTGGAGAAATCAGGAATAGTTGCTTCTTCGAGGTCACATTCTAGTGTAGATTCGTAAAGGGAGTTGAAAAATGGCATGTTATGATATTCTTGATTTTCATGGATATTGGAGGATTGTGATGGCATTGGATGTTTAGATTTGGTGAAGCAGAAATGAAGATTTCTTCCTAATGTAACAGGTATGGTGTGGTTATTGATGATTGTTCCTCTAAGTCTCAATAACAGAGGCAGAGAAGTAGTTGCAGCAAAATGGTTAGGTTGAGAAGTTTGAGACAAGAACAGGGCAGTCCAGCAAAGATATATTTACAATAAGATTTCAAGTTATATGCAGAAGGGGAGTCTTGGAGCAACGGTAAAGTTGTCTCTGTCTGACTTATAGGTCACGAGTTTGAGCCGTGAAAGCAATCACTAATGCTTGCATTAGAGTAGACTGTCTACGTCACAACCTTAGGGTGCGGCCTTTCCTCGTCTCTTGCGTGAATGTGGCCTCCTCTGTGCGCTGGACTGCCTTTTTTGTTATTTCAAGTTATACACAATGACAGAATATTTTTTTTTGGTGTTGTTAGAGGGAGAGAAGTTGGGGCATCAAAATGGTTAGGTTGCAAAGCTCAAATGCAAAACTTTAATGATGAATGAAAGAATTTTAACTATCCGGTGGGTGATATATTCTATATCTGTTTATATGTTCATTTCTTCTTTCTTGGCCATTCATGTCACATGTGAAAACCACAAGAAATGATAAGGCTTTGGTTATCTCAAAGAAAAAAGACGACGACAACACAACAATGTATTTCTAGAAGGGTGGAGGGTAGGATATACGCAGTCATACCTCTATCCTAGAAGGATAGAAAAAAAAAAAATTGCAGCGAGAAAAAGAGGGATCAAGGGTGGGGTTTGGGGGGGGGGGGGGGGGGGGGGTTGTTTGAGTATGTGAGTGGTCATTGTCTGTCCATCTAAGTTACAAAAGCAGGAAAGTGAAACATCAACTGCATATGATTGTCTCAATTGATTGCGAATTTTAATTTAATGATTTTTGAATGTGCATAGAACTAACCATATGTGATGACCCAAAAGGTCATTCCGTGTATTTCTAACTAAATTTGTGTTCCGAGGCCATGAAAACCTCCTCCTATCTCATCTCGAATTGCGTGCGCAGCCCGGGATGTAGCCGGGAAGCCTTTATGTGAAGAACTGAGGAAATTAGCAATTTTGAATTTGAAATGTGAATAAAGTTGACTTCGGTCAACATTATTGGTGAACGGACCCGTACCTGTAATTTGACGGTCCCGGAGGGTCCGTAGAAAAATATGGGACTTGGGCGTATGCCCGGAAATCGAATTCCGAGGTCCCAAGTCCGAGAAATGAATTTTTAAAAGAAATTCTTTTCTAAAAAATATAAAGGTTTTTGAAAGTGAAATGTTATGTGAAACATGTGGTATGGGGCACGTATTATGGTTCCGGAGCCCGGTACAGGTTCGATATGATTTATATGTGTTGTCTGTAAAGTTTGGTAAGAAACAGAATCTATCTGATGTGATTTGGAACTAAAATGCAAAATTTGATGTTTAAAGAAGTTTTTGAGAAATTTCATTGATTTTGGAGTTTAATTCGATGTTTATGATGTTATTTTGGTGATTTGATTACATGAATAAGTCCGTAGGATGTTTTCAAGGTTGTGTGCACATTTGGTTGGAAGTTCCGAGGGCTCGGGTGAGTTTCGAATAGGTCCCGAGATGTTTTTAGGCTTAAAACATAGTTGTTGCAGACCAGAGAAGTCAGATCTCTGAACCCGCCAACGAGGTCCGCGGTCGTTTTAGTGCAGTCCGCGGAAGGGCCTTTGTGGCCGCGGTCGTTTTTGTGCGGTCCGCGGAAGGGCCTTTGCGGCCGCACTCCCCTTTTGTGCGGTCCGCGGTGGGGGCCTGAGGGGGGTATATTTTAAACGGGATTTTGAGTTATTTTTTCATTTTTCAAAACCCTAAAAACATAAGGGGCGATTTTCTTTCTTCTCCAAAACGTTAGTAAATGATTTCTAACTCATTTTATTTACTCCTTAACTTCTTTTTAAAGATTTCATCCTAGAATCTAGGGTTTTCATGGTGGAATAGGGAATTTTGGGTAAAACCTAAGAATATTGAAATTTGGGGATTTAGACCTCAAATTGGGGTCGGATTCCAAAACCATTTATATATCCGGGCTCGGGGGTGAATGGGTAATCGAGTTTTGGTCCGAATTTCGGGTTTGGACTGAGCGGCCTCGGGGTCAATTTTTGACTTTTGGGGAAAACTTTAGAAAATTCATTTCCATGCATTAGAATTGATTCATTTAGCATTTATTGATATAATTAAGTAACTTGTGGCTAGATACAAGCGAGTTGGTCGTGGAATCACGAGGTAAAGCGGTAGTTGAGGCTTGAATTGTGATCGTGACATCGAGGTAAGTGTTTGGCCTAACCTTAGCTTGAGGGAATAGGTGTTGAGTCTTATTTGCTACGTGTTTATTCCATGTCCAATGTATAAGTGAGGTGACGAGTACCTATATGTTGTGGTCAAGCATGCCCGTGAGTCGAATATGAGTAATTATGTGATTTTCATTTAGGTTTATTGTGTTTAATATCAATTTGGCAGTTATTCATTTAAGGGAAATTCTTGGTTGTGAATACTGTTGAGTATTGATCGGTTGAGAAATATTTTGTTAAATTATACACTTGTATAGGATTGGTTATAGCTGTGTCCCTTGTCGGGACGGTATTATTTCCGTTGATTATTCCTTTGCATTTATGGTTTCTTATTGTTGATTTTCTTGCCAAACTGTTGTTTTTGATATTTATGCACGAGGGGACATTCCTTGTCATGTTTATGTTATTTATGTATGAGGGGACATTCCGTACCATGTTTATGTTATTTATGCACGTGGGGACATTCTGCGCCGCGTTTATGTTTATTTATGCACGAGGGGATATTCCGTGTCGTGTCATTGATATTTATGCACGAGGGGACATTCCGTGCCATGTGATTGATATTTATGCACGAGGAGACATTCTGTGCCGTGTTTATGATACTTTAGCACGAGGGGACATGCCGTGTCGTTTCTTTTCACTTGTTTGTTTTGTGTTGTTAATCCTCGTTGTTATTTTTTTATATTTGAGTTGCTGCCTTGTTCTGTCATTTCAGTATTTTCTACCCCTTTTCCCAAGCATGTATTTCCCCCGATTGTTGTACTTAACTGCTTATTTCTTGTCGTTATTTCTATTATATTTTATTTAAACTGCACATGTGATATTGTTTGTCGTGTCCAAGCCTCGTCACTACTTCGCCGAGATTAGGCTCGGCACTTACTCAGTACATGGGATCGGTTGTATTGATACTACACCTGCACATCTTTATGTTGTGCAGATTCCGGTACCAGACCTTGTGGACACTGATTGAGGAGGCTTCCTTCAGTCCACCAGGCGACACTGAGGTAGTCCTGTAGGCGTCCGCAGGCCTTGGCGTCACCTCCTATCTAACTCATTTTTCTGTCTTATCTTTGTATTTATGAGACAGTAGTACTTGTTTATTCAGACCTTTGATTTTAGTATTCTTAGACAGTCCGTGAAGTTGCGATACCAATTCTGGGAGTTTTATTAAGGATTTTGTAATACTATTTACTTAAGTTGTCAGTTTTCATTTCTTCCGCACTCTTATTTATATTTGTTCTTGTATATCACTTTTCTTTTAAATGCCAAATAATAAGGAAATAAGTCATATTAACCGAAACGTTGGCTTGTCTAGCGGGTTCAACGTTAGACGCCATCACGGTCCCGACGGTGGGATTTCGGGTCGTGACACCATATGATATTATTATAGTAATTAAGTGGTACTATAATAGCTAAATTTTCTTTGGAACCATTTTTTATGTTAAGTTATAATATATGTAGTCTATAATAATTAGTGGCGGAGGCTTGTAGCTGGTGAAAATTGAACCTATGACCTTATAAAGGTTTTGAACCTCCTTGACCACTAAACTACACTTCTGAGTTGTGTTGGCTCAGCCGGGTATTGTGGCACAGGCAATTGAGGGAACAAATATGTTTGTTGATGCTTTATGGAGATTGGATCGGTTCACCAAGTTGTTTCCTACTACTTTTACTGGTGCACCATCAGAGGACCCCCAGGATTACTTAGACAATTGCTATGAGGTTCTTCGGAACATGGGGATCGTGGAGACCAATGGGGTCGATTTTGCCACATTCCGTCTTTCTGGTTCCGCCAAGACTTGGTGGAGGGATTATTGCTCGACCAGGCCAGCTGGATCTTCGCCTTTGTCTTGGGCTCAGTTCTCCGAGTTATTTTTGGAGAAGTTTCTACCAGTTACCCAGAGGGAGGATCTTCGGAGGCAGTTTGAGCGTCTCCAGCAGGGCTCTATGACAGTTACCCAGTATGAGACCCAGTTTATCAATTTGGCCCGACATGCTATCATGATACTCCCACAGATCGAGAGAGAGAGAGAGAGGAGGTTTATTGAGGGGCTAGCTCAGCCGATTAGAGATGGACAGGGAGATAGGTACTGATTTTTCGTTTAAGGAGGAGGCCAATGTGGCCAGGCGGACTGAGATGGTCTTATCACAGGGCAGTGGTCAGGGGTCTGACAAGAGGCCTCGTCATTTAGGTCGATTCAGTGGTACCTCATCTGGAGGCAGAAATTCTTTTGGCAGAGGTCATCCTCCTAGGCCATTCCAGTCAGCACTACAGGTATCCCGCAGTGCACCACCAACTCCTATCAGTGCACCGCCGCTTCAGTGCTTCCATGGTGGTTATTCTGGTCGACAGGGACAGTTTCAGGGCCAGCAGCCTCAGCAGCCTAGATCTTGCTTCACTTGTGGTGTTCCAGGGCACATTTCAAAGTTTTGCCCCCGATCTTCTAGTGGATCTCAGTATCAGGTTACCGTGCTATGATTCCCGCACCAGGTGAACCCCCGCCCCCTCAGTCAGCAAGGGGTGGAGGTCGAGGTGCCAGAGGTGGAGGACAAACAGTTAGAGGTGGATGACAGGCTATGAGGGGTAGAGGTCAGGCCGCAGTAGGTTGACCCATGGATGTTCAGATTGGTGGGGCTCAGCCCCGATGCTATGCTATTCCCGCCAGACCTGAGGCTGAGGCCTATGATGCAATCATTACAAGTATGGTTTCAGTTTGCAACAAAGATGTTTCGGTTTTGTTTGATCCGGTGTCTACATTTTCCTATATGTCCTCATATTTTTCTCCTTATCTGATTATGCCCCGTGATTCCCTGAGTACGCATGTATATGTATCTACATCGGTGGGTGATTCTATTGTGGTAGATCGAGTCTACCGTTCATGATTAGTGGTTATTGGTGTTCTTGAGACCAGTGTAGATCTTTTACTTCTTGATATGGTTGATTTCGATGTCATTTTGGGGATGGATTGGTTATCTCCCTATCATGCTATTCTGGACTGTCATGCCAAGATTGTGACATTGGCCTTACCGGGAGTACCCCGATTGGAGTGGAGGGGGACTCCTAGCCATTCATCCGGTAGAGTTATTTCATATATGAAGGCTCGGCGCATGGTCGAGAAGGGTTACTTGGACTATTTTGCCTATGTTCGTGATTCTTGTGCCGAGGTCCCTTCTATGGAGTCCCTGCCCATCATGAGTTTCCAGAGGTATTCCCTGCTGACCTGCCGGGTATGCCACCCGACAGGGATATTGACTTTTGCATTGATTTGTCTCCGGGCACTCAGCCCATTTCTACCCCGCCATATCGTATGGCCCCGCCAAAGTTAAAGGAGTTGAAGGATCAGTTACAGGTTTTGCTAGACAAAGGCTTTATTAGGCCTAGTGTTTCACCTTGGGGTGCGCCAGTGTTGTTTGTTAAGAAGAAAGATGGCACAAAGAGAATGTGCATTAATTACCGACAATTGAACAAGGTTACTATTAAGAATAAGTATCCCATGCCGAGGATTGATGATTTATTTGACCAGCTTCAGGGTGCCACAGTGTTTTCCAAGATTGACTTGAGATCTGGCTACCATCAGTTGAGGATTAGGGCGTCTGATGTCCCTAAGACAGCCTTTCGCACTCGGTTTGGGCATTATGAGTTCTTGGTGATGTCATTTGGGTTGACAAATGCCCCAGCTGCTTTTATGGATTTGATCAACCGAGTGTTCAGGCCCTATTTGGAATCGTTTGTTATTATTTTCATTGATGATGTATTGATATACTCCCGCAGCCGAGAGGAGCACGAGGAACACCTTCGATCCGTCCTCCAGACTCTGAAGGACAGTCAGTTGTATGCTAATAACTAAGGATTTTACCTTGTTTTACGCTCTATCTTGCTTAAGTTTTGGATGCAATTGTACACAAAATAGTCCCAAAGGCTTACGTGTTGTGCTTGTTGCAAGGTTGAGCCAAAAAAGGATGACAAATAGTCAAAGATCTGCTCAAAAAGGAGTGAAACTTGCACAAGTGCCAAGAACAACAAAAGGCTAAGCTCAACCGCGGTCCACTTTATGCGGTCCGCGGTGGTGAGGTTCAGAGGGCTCGTTTCCAAGGAAAATTCCACCGCGGTCGCGGTCCATTCTACGCGGACCGAAGTGAGGAGTTTCAGAGAACCAGTTTTGAAGGCCAAGAGCACAGCTGATCGCGGTCCATTTTACGCGGTCCGCGGTCAAAAGGTTCAGAGACCCAGCACTTAAATCCCAAAAGACTTTCGCGGACCGCGATCCATTCTTCGCGGTCCGCGATGAAGCCACCGCGGTCGCGGTCCATTTTATGCAGACCGCGGTGTCCAAGTTCAGAGCCCAAGATTTTGAAGCTAAAAAGCCTCACCGCAGCCACGGTCCGCGGTGACCCCGCAAGGGCATTTTTGTCCGGAATTTTTGGCTTAGTATAAATAGCTTATTTTATAAAAAAATTTAGGTGAAGCTTTGTATCATATATTGTGGGAAGCTCGTGAATAGCTTCTTTCCCTCTTTTTGAGTAATTTTAGCTAGATTTCAACATTGAATCTTCCTACTTTATTTTGTAATTCAATCATATGGGTTTTGCTTCATCTATTTCTGTGATTTCTTCATTGATTATGAGTAGCTAAACCCATTAGCTAGGGTTGTGGCTCAACCCTAGTGTGGGTCTTTAATGGGTTCTTTAAATTAGGGCTTAGATGTTTATGGGTGATGGATATTTGGGTTGATTTGTGGTTTTCTTGTTAAAATTGGTGGTTGCAAACACTAATTGGTGTTCAATTGACTTGGGTCCTTCTTGATAAAGAGGACTTGAGTCTAGTAAATCAACCCAACAAAGAATTGGGATGAAATCATGAGAATTGATAGTCCCAATTAACGGGTTAAACCTCGAGAGAGTAAAACCCTACTTGAGCCCATATTGCTTGTGCAAATTTGACACCCAATTGACCTTGAGAAAGGCAATTAGGCATAGCCACTCAAACTACCGAGAGGTATAGAGTGGGTAACTTTGGAGCACTGGCTATATCATAATTCCCCGAATAACATCTTTGCCTTAGATATTAGAATCCGTTAGTTACTCGCCTAGGTGAAAGTCATAACCCTAGTGCCTTTATCCAATTAGAAAATAACCCAAAAAGATAATAGTAGTTCAATTGCAATTATCATTAGTATAAATCGTAGTTATAGTATAAAACCAACAATTATTAAAAGTGCAATTAAGAACACGTACCACTGCTAGATCACCTAGAAACTCAACTCTAAATCATAACTCTCTGAGGATTCGATCCCGACCTTTCGGGTAAAAGCTGCACCGACCCTCATCTTTCTAGTTTAATAGTAGTGTGGGTGAGAGCTGATCATATGCCAAATTTTCGAAGTGTGAGTTCTGGTTGAGTTCGGTTGCATTTTTGGGCCATGTTGTGTCGGCAGAGGGTATTCAGGTGGATCCCAAGAAGATTTCAGCAGTTAGAGATTGGCCTAGACCCACCTCAGCTACAGAGATTCGGAGTTTCTTGGGCTTAACGTGTTATTATCGTCGGTTTGTGGAGGGCTTTTCATCTATTGCCGCCCCGATGACCAAGTTGATTCAGAAGGGTGCCCAGTTCAGGTGGTCAGATGAGTGTGAGGCGAGCTTTCAGAAGCTCAAGACAGCCTTGACCACGGCACCGGTGTTAGTTTTGCCCACAGGTTTAGGGCCATATACCGTATATTGTGATGCTTCACGGGTTGGACTTGGTGCACTGTTGATGCAGGATAGCAAGGTTATAGCTTATGCTTCACGTCAGTTGAAGGTTCATGAGAAGAACTATCCAATTCACGATTTAGAGTTAGCAGCCATTGTCCATGCGTTGAAGATTTGGAGGCATTATCTGTATGGGGTGTCATGTGAGGTGTTCATAGATCATAAGAGTTTGCAGTATCTGTTCAAGCAGAAAGAGTTGAATATGAGGCAGAGAAGATGGTTAGTGTTTTTGAAAGATTATGACATTACCATATTATATCATCCGGGGAAGGCCAATGTGGTGGCCGATGCTTTGAGCCGGAACTCAGCCAGTATGGGTAGTCTTTCTTATATACGGGTCGGGGAGCGACCACTTGCTTTAGATGTTTAGGCCTTAGCCAATCGGTTCATGAGATTGGATGTCTTAGAGACTGGCAGTGTTTTGGCTTATACTGTGGCCCGTTCTTCATTGTTTGATCGTATTCGAGACCAGAAGTATGATGATCGTCATTTATGTGTTCTTAGAGATAGGGTCCAGCACGGAGGTGCCAAGCAGGTTACATTTGATGATGATGGAGTCTTGAGGATGCATGGTCGTATTTGTGTGCCTGATGTTGATGGTACTCGTGAGTTGATATTGCAGGAGGCCCATAGTTCCCCGTATTCCATTCATCTGAGCGCCGCAAAGATGTACCAGGATTTTCGGCAGCATTATTGGTGGCGGAGGATGAAGAAAGATATTGTGGCATATGTATCTCGGTGCTTGAACTGTCAGCAGGTTAAGTACGAGCACTAGAGACCCGGTGGTTTGATGCAGCAGATTGAACTTCCCGAGTGGAAGTGGGAGAGTATTACCATGGATTTCGTAGTTGGGCTCCCACAGACTCAGAGGATGTTTGATGCGGTGTGGGTCATTGTGGATAGGCTGACCAAGTCAGCACAATTCATTCCCGTACCAGTTTCGTATTCTTCGGAGAAGTTGGCAAAGATCTACATTAGGGAGATTGCCCGCTTGTATGGTGTGCCCGTGTCTATTATTTCGGATCGAGGTACTCAGTTTAACTCCCATTTATGGAGAGTATTTCAGCGTGAGTTGGGCACACGGGTTGAGTTGAGCACATCATTTCATCCTCAAACGGACGGGCAGTCCGAGCTTACTATTCAAATCTTGGAGGACATGTTGCGGGCATGTGTCATTGACTTTGGAGGTTCATGGGACCAGTTTTTGCCTTTAGATGAGTTTTCCTACAACAACAGCTACCAGTCGAGCATCCAGATGGCTCCTTATGAGGCGTTGTATGGTAGGCGGTGTCAGTCTCCAGTTGGGTGGTTCGAGCCGTGGGAGGCTAGATTGTTGGGTTCAGAGTTAGCCCAGGATGCCTTGGACAAGGTGAAGATCATTCAGGATAGACTTCGTACAGCTCAATCCAGGCAGAAGAGTTATGCAGACCACAAAGTTCGTGATTTGGCATTTATGATAGGAGAGCGGGTATTGCTTCGGGTGTCGCCCATGAAGGGCGTGATGAGGTTCGTAAAGAAGGGCAAGTTGAGCCCTAGGTACATTGGTCCATTTGAGATTCTTGAAAATGTAGGAGGGGTGGCCTCCAAACTTGCTTTGCCACCGAGTTTATCAGTCGTGCACCCGGTGTTTCATGTGTCTATGCTTCAGAAGTATATTGTCGATCCCTCTCATGTACTTGACTTCAGTAGTGTCCAGTTGGACAAGGATTTGAATAATGAGGAGGAGTCGGTAGAAATATTAGGCCGACAGGTTCGTCAGTTGATATCTAAGAGTTATCCTTCGGTCCGTGTTCAGAGGAGAGGTCAGCATGTCGAGGCAGCTACCTGGGAGTCCGAGTCCGATATGCGGAGCTTATATCCCCATCTTTTCCCCGATTCAGGTATCTTTCTATGTAAGTTCGAGGACGAACGTTTATTTTAGAGGTGGAGATTGTGATGATCCAAAAGGTCATACCGTGTATTTTTAGCTAAATCTGTGTTCCGAGACCATGAAAGCCTCATTCTATCTCACCTCGAATTGCGTGCGCAGCCCGAGCGTGTAGCCTGGAAGCCTTTATGTGAAGAAATGAAGAAATTAGCAATTTTGAATTTGAAATGTGAATAAAGTTGACTTCGGTCAATATTTTTGGTAAACGGACCCGGACCTGTGATTTGATGGTCCCGGAGGGTCCGTAGGAAAATATGGGACTTGGGCGTATTCCCTGAATCGAATTTCGAGGTCCCAAGTCCGAGAAATGAATTTTTAAAAGAAATTGTTTTGTGAAAAATATAAAGGTTTTTGAAAGTGAAATGTTATGTGAAACCTGTGGTATGGGGCCCGTATTATAGTTCCGGAGCCCGTAAAGGTTCGATATGATTTATATGTGTTGTTTGTAAAGTTTGGTAAGAAACGGAATCCATTTGACGTGATTCGGACCAAAAATGCAAATTTTGATGTTTAAAGAAGTTTTGAGAAATTTCATTAATTTTGGGGTTTAATTCGATGTTTATGATGTTATTTTGGTGATTTGATTACACGACTAAGTCCGTAGGATATTTTTAAGGTTTTGTGCACATTTGGTTTGAAGTTCCGAGGGCTCGAGTGAGTTTCGGATAGGTCCCGGGATATTTTTAGGCTTGAAACATAGTTGTTGCAGGTCAGAGAAGTCAGATCTCTGAACCTGCCAGCGAGGTCCGCGGTCGTTTTTGTGCGGTCCGCGGAAGGTCCTTTGCGGCCGCGGTCGTTTTTGTGCCATCCGCGGTAGGGCCTTTGCGGTCGCACTCCCCTTATGTGCGGTCCGCGGTGGGGGCCTGAAGAGGGTATATTTAACGGGATTTTCAGTTATTTTTTCATTTTTCAAAACCCTAAAAACACAAGGGGCGATTTTTCAAAACACACTTTCTTCTCCAAAACATTAGTAAGTGATTTCTAACTCATTTTCTTTACTCCTTAACTTCTTTTTACAAGATTTCATCCTAGAGGGTTTTCATGGTGGGATTGAGAATTTTGGGTAAAACCTAAGAATATTGAAATTTGGGGATTTAGACCTCAAATTGGGGTCAGATTCCAAAACCATTTATATATCCGGGCTCGGGGTGAACGGGTAATCGGGTTTTGGTCCAAATTTCGGGTTTGGACCGAGCGGGCCCGGGGTCGATTTTTGACTTTTCGAGGATAACTTTAGAAAACGTATTTCCATGCATTGGAATTGATTCATTTAGCATTTATTGATATAATTAAGTAACTTGTGGCTAGATACAAGCGAGTTGGTGATGGAATCAAGAGGTAAAACGGTAGTTAAGGCTTGAATTGTGTTCGTGACATCGAGGTAAGTGTTTGGCCTAACCTTAGCTTGAGGGAATATGTGTTGAGTCTTATTTGCTACGTGTTTATTCCATGTCCAATATATAGGTGAGGTGACGAGTACCTATATGTTGTGGTCAAGCATGTCCGTGAGTCGAATATGAGTAATTATATGATTTTCATTGAGGTTTATTGTGTTTAATATCAATTTGGCAGTTATTCATTTGAGGAAAATTCTTGGCTGTGAATACTGTTGAGTATTTGATCGGTTGAGAAATATTTTGTTAAATTATACACTTGTATAGGATTGGTTATAGTTGTGTCCCTTGCCGGGACAGTATTATTTCCGTTGATTATTCCTTTGCATTTATGGTTTCTTATTGTTGATTTTCTTGCCAAACTGTTATTTTTGATATTTATGCACGAGAGGACATTCCGTGTCATGTTTATGTTATTTATGTACGAGGGGACATTTCGTACCATGTTTATGTTATTTATGCACGAGGGGACATTCCGTGCCACGTTTATGTTTATTTATGCACGAGGGGACATTTTGTGCCGTGTGATTGATATTTATGCACGAGGGGACATTCTGTATCGTGTGATTGATATTTATGCACGAGGGGACATTCTGTGCCGTGTTGTTGATATTTATGCACGAGGGGACATTCCGTGCCATGTTATGTTTATTTATGTACAAGGGAACATTTTGTGCCGTGTTGATGATATTTATGCACGAGGGGACATTCCGTGCCGTGATTGTGATGTTTTATGCACGAGGGGACATTCTGTACCGTGTTTATGATACTTTAGCACGAGGGGACATGTCGTGTCGTTTCTTTTCACTTATTTATTTTGTGTTGTTAATCCTCGTTGTTATTTTTTATATTTGAACTGCTGCCTCGTTCAGTCATTTCAGTATTTGCTACCCATTTTCCCCAGCATGTATTTCGCCCGATTGTTGTACTTAACTGCTTAGTTCCTGTCGTTACTTCGGTTATATTTTATTTAAACTGCACAAGTGATATTGTTTGTCGTGTCCTAGCCTTGTCACTATTTCGCCGAGGTTAGGCTCGGCACTTACTCAGTACATGGGGTCGGTTNAGCCTCGTCACTACTTCGCCGAGGTCAGGCTCGGCACTTACTCAGTACATGGGGTCGGTTGTATTGATACTACACCTGCACATCTTTATGTTGTGCAGATTCCGGTACCGGACCTTGTGGACACTGACCGAGGAGGCTTCCTTCAGTCCACCAGGCGACTCTGAGGTAGTCTTGCAGGCGTCTGCAAGCATTAGCGTCACCTCCTATCTCATTCCTTTTCCTGTCTTATCTTTGTATTTCTGAGACAGTAGTACTTTTTTATTCAGACCTTTGTTTTTAGTTGTGATGACCCAAGGGGTCATTTTATGAATTTAGACTCCGTTCTAGGCTTATTAGCCATAAAAAGATTAATTTTAACTACCTCGATTTATGTGCGCAGTCCGGGCGTGAAACCGGAAAGCTTTTATGTTAAAATATAAGAAACAATAATTTTTAGAATTACAAAATTTGGTTTTAGTTGACTTAGTCAACATTTTGAGTAAACGGACTCAAATTTGGGTTCCGACAATCCCGGAAGTTCCGCAGTAAAATATGGGACCTGGGCGTATGCCCGGAAATGAATTCCGAGATCCCAAGCCTTAGAAATCAATTTTTGAAAGAAATTATTTTGCTGAAATATTTATGAAATAATAAAAAGAATTAATGTTTGAAATCATTGGTATCGGGACCGTATTTTGATTCCGGAGACCGGTACAGATTTATTATGATATTCAGGCCTTGCCTGTGAAATTTGGTGAAATGCGGAGTTCGTTTGACGTGATTCGGACATCCGGTTGAAAAGTTATGAACTATAAGTGTTCTTGAGGAATAATGAGTTTTGAGGTTTAATTCGTTGTTTTACATGTTATTTTCATGATTTGATCGAAGGAGCAAGTCCATATTATGATTTTAGACTTGCGTTCATGTTTGATTTAGAGCCCTGAGGGCTCGGGTGAGTTTCAAATAGGTTTGGGTTGTGTTGCGCTCGTTCTTTCTTATGCTTCGACGTCGTTTCTTCAAGCATAAATGATATCATATTGAACAAATGAGCTCCAATTTATGTTTTGAATGAAGTATTAGATCCGTATCGTAACTACGGACCCGTAGCAAAAAAGAATCATCGAATTTGGACATCGTATGAGGATTTTATGGCCATTTTACCATAATTACGAATATGCCTCTGACGGCGTATTAAAAACCTGCACTATTTGCAAATCCTAAAACCTACATATCTCCTTCATAATAAGGTCAAATTGAGTGATTCAAAAGCCTAAATTCATTAAAATTTCACAAGGAATCCATTGGACAAAAGAAAATAGAGTTTAGGTATCGTTTGGCACTAGAAACGAGACAGAATAGCTGACAGAAAAATAAATACAAAACGGGTAGACTTCTTCTTCTTCAAATTTTCGAACCCATTGTTCACCAAATATCATCCCCAAGTCATAGGTAATCAATTCTAAACTTTACTCCTTCAATTATCCATTGTTTTTCATCACTTTTAAATCAAAAACTAAGAATTTTCATGGTAAAAATTGAGGGTTTAGGTAGAATTAGAGAATTTTATAAAAATCGAATCTTTACCTCAAATTGAGGTCGGATTTCGAAGTTAATTGTATATTTGAGTTCGTGGGTGAATGGGTAAACGTAATTTGATCTGAATCCCAAGTTTAGACCAAGCGGGCCCGGGGTCGGGTTTTCACTTTTTTTGAGAAAACTTAGGAAAATTATATTTTTCAATAAAGTTAGTTCCTTTAGCATTAGTTAATGATATTAAGTTAATTTTGATTAGATTCGAGCAATTTAGAGGTGAATTCAAAAGGAAAAGCAATAATTGAGATGTGAGTGGCCTGCAGAATTGAGTTAAGTGTTTGGTCTAACTTTGGCTTGAGGGAATTTCAACTGAGCTAATTAAAATAATTCCAAACAAAATAAAATAAAATGATAACAATAATCATTTAAATAAAACGAATCACGAACTAATTATGTAAACAACTCTAAGACTACCCCAGGGTCTGGTGTCACAATTCACGAACTACTAAAGAATACTACAAATAATGGCCGAAAGAAGTAGTGTAACTGTTCTGAATATAATAAAACAGTGTAAATAATAATAGGAGAAGACTCTCGGAATCTGCGAACGCTGGCTGATGTACCTCGTGTCTCCAAACGAATCGGGTGGTCGTCCTGGAATCCTCTACTGCTGATTAATACCTGGATTTGTGCAAAAGAGCACATAGTGTAGTATCAATACACCCGACCCCATGTACTGAGTAAGTGATGAGCCTAACCTCGGCGAAGTAGTGACGAGGCTAAGGCGGGGGTTTAACATCAAACCTGTGATATTAATATATATACGATAACACAATAAAACAATTCTACACGAACAAGAAAAATATATCAGAGACGATAATTATAAAACATGAAGGAAATCTAAACATATCAATTCAAATACTGCAACAATAACAAAATAACACAACCGCCTCTTTCAGGCCTCAGCTATAACCAATCCTCAAATTTTTCAAGTTCTCAAACTTTATCTTTGAATAAAAGTAGTGCCAAAATATGAAAATCGTAATATAAAATAGAAAGTTTCAAATCTTTATTTAAAAAAAAAAACACAACAGTAAAATATAAACATTTAGCTTTTCAAATCTTTATTTTCTTTGAAAATCAGTAAAAATATAAGTGTCCTCCCTTATCGCTCCTTGTTGCGGCGTGCAACCCGCTCCCACCGGTCCTCCCTTATTGCTCCTCCCTAAATATACACCCTTATTGATCCTGTTGCGGCGTGCAACCCGATCCCACCTGTCCACCCTTATCACTCCTTGTTGCGGCGTGCAACCCGCTCCCACCAGACATACCATATCAATTTATTCATAAAAAAATTCACAATTCAGGCCAAGTCTTTCACAATACTGTTATTTCACAATTTCAAACAGAAAATCATATAGCTCATAAGCTTTAACCAAATCATTTCATAATAAAACAAACCAGAATATAAGTAAACACTGTAACACTGTCAATCCAGCTCAGTCTTTTTATACTATGATAAACTCAAGAGAACATCCAACATTTTTAACACACTTACAACAATAATTGGAAATAACTCAATGAAACCCAATAACCACGTGAACCTCAACAATTACGAACCAGTTAGACTGCATTTCTCACAACTTCCTCAATATTATCAAAACGAAGCCAACAGGAATGTAAACATATATATATATATATATATATATATATATATATATATCGTAAAAATAATGCCAAACCTCTCAACCGTTATACATATCACAAGGAAACCAGCTCAAACAACCAATACTCTTTCCAAATAATCACAACAATATCTAGCAACGGATCAACAAGGCCAAACAGTCATAGAAGCAATAATAAACATATAACAATTAAGATAGTGATCGAATAAGTGGGGAACGGGAAGGGGAGCATGTTTAACAACCAATTTGGGTGGTGCATAGGTACTCGTCACCACACCTATACATCACGCTCATGCATTTCACATAACAAACAAGTGGGGAGTCATTATTTATGCTCAAGTAATTAATCAAGGAAATTAGTTAACCGACTTCTAACATTGGCTTGCCTACCAAGTGTGGGAATTTGGGTCGTGACATTAGTATTCTTAGACAGTCCGTGAAGTTGTGATACCAATTCTGGGAGTTTTATTAAGGATTTTGTAATACTATTTACTTAAGTTGTCAGATTTCATATCTTCCGCACTCTTATTTATATTGTTCTTGTATATCACTTTTCTTTTAAATGCCAAATAATAAGGAAATAAGTCCTATTAACCGGAACGTTGGCTTGTCTAGCGGGTTCAACGTTAGACCCCATCACGGTCCCGACGGTGGGATTTCGGGTCGTGACACCATATGATATTATTAGAGTAATTAAGTGGTACTATAATAGCTAAATTTTCTTTGGAACCATTTTTTATGTTAAGTTATAATATATGTAGTTTATAACAATCAGTGGCGGAGGCTTGTAGCTGGTGGAAATTGAACCTACGACCTTATAAAGGTTTTGAACCCCCTTTGACCATTAAACTACACTTCTGAGTTGTGTTGGTTCAAACTTAATATATAAAGGTAAAAAATAGATTTTACCTTATATATACAGTATAATATTTCGGCGAAGGGGGTTCGGGTGAACCCCCTTCCGCCCCCCTAAATCCGCCCCTGATAACAATGATTCACTATAGTTGTCAAAAAATAGTAGCCAAAAATAAGATTGTTATAGAGAGATTTGAATGTATATATTCCACGAGAAATATCAAATGTCACATTGTTTCATTATCCTTTCTTTCAGTGCATGAAGAACGAAAATCAAAAGGAGAGGGAAACAACTAGAATACCTCCCCTCCCCC
>ML289861.1:0-29258 GCA_005239495.1 Nicotiana undulata | reverse complement strand
GCCATAAATATACCGGGTTCTCGACCCAAAAACAGTATTTCATTTTCAAGAAGTAGTATCAAAATACTCTGAATGTCAAAACAATTTCACAGAAAGACTGAGTGAAAAATCATAACATGGCAGTAAGGAAAATAGTAAAAACATCCCCCAAGGGATAAACAAATCGGCACTAGGCCCCAAACATGGCTTACAGCCCAAAACATATCATAACGTATAAATACTATTTAAGCAAAGGCTTAAAAATCGGTTTCGCAACTCAATAGTCGCCTAAATAGGAAACCATGTTCCAAAGTTTCCACCTTTTTTTTATTTCAAAACCCGTGAAAGGTGCATAGTCCGGGATTTCATACCCTCAGGACAGGATTTAAAGACATTACTTACCTCAAAACTAGCCAGAAAACTATTCCACAATGCGCTTGCCTCTCGAATCAACCTCCGAAGGCTCCAAATCTACCAAGCTTAGATTTTTATCATCAATATGGGCTTAAGGAATAATTTTCAATCGAAAGATATCAATTTTACTCAAAAATCCGAAATCGGGCAAAACCCGACCCCCGGGCCCGCGTCCCGAAACTCAGAAATTTTTACATAAAAGTGTTCTTCATCTTCCCACGAGTCCGTACATATAAAGAACACCAAAATCGGAGTCCGTTTGACCCCTCAAATCGACCCTTGAAGGTCTCAAAATCTCAAGCCCTAAAACCCAATTTTTCTACTGATTTTCCATGAATTTACACTAGTTTTAGGCTCTATAATCACCCATGATCGAGTTTTAATGATTAGAACACTTACCTCAATGAAGAACAAAGATTTCCCTCTTCAAAATCGCCCCCAAGAGCTCTTTTCCGTACAACAATGGTGTAAAAAGGGGTTTAAGTCGCGGAGGGTTTATTATTTAACTGCCCAGTGATTTTTTCACCGCGATCGCGGACTTCCTGTTGCGATCGCGAAGCACAAAATCCCATTGTCTCTCTTTTACTCTACGCGATCGCGGAATAGACCATGCGATCGCGCAACTTAGCCTTCCACACCCACGCGATCGCATCATACCCCCACGCGGGCGCGATGACCAGTTCACCTCACCCCACGCGCTTGACTGGCACCCTACGCGATCGCGATCTAGGGCACGCGATCGCACTGCTTTACCCGATCGACCTCTGCGATCGTGGATACTCTTTTGCGATCGCAGAGAGTAAACTTTATCAAAAGTAATTAAGAGGATAGAGAAGAAAATAAAAATGAAAGAAAGCTTAATTAAATTAATAAAAAGTTATTAGAAAAGGCATATTGTATGGAGAGGGAATCAAGTAGTCAAACTTTCAAACAAACAAAAAACTTTGTACTGGTGTCTCTCCTTGCCAGCTTTATCTTTGTGAGCCCAGAGTTGACAAATACCAATTAAACTACCTACTTGTACTAGCCCAAACTGTAGCAATGCCCACAGCACAGACCACATTGGCCCATTTGAGGTAAGCTAAATGGCAAGATTAAACAAAACCAAATAAGTTTTTGGGTGTGTTTGGTACAAACGAAAATATTTTTCGAAAAATATTTTTTAATTAGATAATATATTTTTTTTGAACTTATTTTTTTTATTGGAGAAAAATATTTTCCCTATCAAGGGAAGAGAAAATATTTTTCAAAATTCTTTTTCAACTTTCCTCGCCTTATTCCCTATCCCCACCAACCCCTACCAACTCACCCCCACACTCCACCCCTGCCCTAAATAAAAGTATTAATTATTAATAGTACTTTCTTTCAATGTTATAGATAGATTTTTTTTTCATTTTAACAAATGAGTATTATTTTTTTTCATATTATAAAAAAGTGTTTTTTTCATATTAACAAAAAAGTGCTTTATTTTCATGATGCAAAAAAAATTATTTTCTTTCATTTCAACAAAATGATGTAGTAAAAAGTATTTTCTTGCATTTCAACAAAAAGAGTATTTTCTTTTTATGATGCAGTTTTTTTTCATCTCAACAAAATGAGTATTTTCTTTTTATGATATATAAAAAGTATTTTCTTTCATGTCAACAAAACAAGTATTTTTTTTTCATGATGCAGTAAAATATACATATTTTTTTTATTTCAACAAAATGAGTATTTTTTCTTCATGATGTAGAAAAAGTAATTTCTTTTGTTATAAAATGCGTACTTTATTTTTATGTTGTAGAAAGAGTATTTTCTTTTTAGAGCACAAATTTCAATATTGTTTTTGTATCAAAAAGTAAACCAACATTTTTTGGTTTGTGAATTTTTATAAGAGTATTAAATTCTTGAAGAAAACAGAGTCAAACTTTGGGTATTGGGGGGGGGGGGCAAGGAAACATGGTGATTTGGAAGAAGGGGGTGAGAAGAGTAACTTAAAAAAATATTTTCTACTCTCTAACCAAACACTATAAAAATATTTTCTGAAAAAAGGTTTTCACTCACCAATCAAACAAGAAAATATAAGTGATAAAACCACTCAAATTTCATGAAAGTATTTTCTAGGAAAACATTTTTCCTCCGTACCAAACAAACGACTTGTTTACTGTCTAATTGAAAGTTCATTTATGTTTTAAGTATTTCCTATATGAAAAATTGGATAATCAAATGCCAATGTGATATCAATATTCATATTTATATTTATCTTTGATAACAAATTAACACAATAATGTTGTAGAAAACTCAATTTATTCTAACAATGAAACTATTTTAGTATAAGCAAAAAAAAAAAATATATATATATATATATATATTTTAATCTTCTTAGTACTACTCCATTGTGATTGAAAATGACCGATCAAGACGAATATGTGCTGTTTTTATAAGGTGCTCAAAACTACCGTTGAAAGTGAGGCCACTGAGAGTGATCGCTGCCCAACTGTGAGAATGGACCCCTCAAGCAGAATCCAGGTGCGGAGCTGGAACCCGACCTACGGATTCGGCTGAACTCAATAACTTTTAACCAATCATATATTTGTCTTAAGAACTTCATCAAAATATGTACAATTTATTAATTTACAACCCAATAACTTAAACATATTAGATTAAACTTCCGAACCCATAAATTTCAAATCCTGGCTTCACCTCTGGCAGAATCTATTCTTGTCCCAGTTGCATAGATAGGATGAGAAAAAAAATGTTCACCCTTTACTTGAATATCAGAATAGTTATTTGAACGCCAATACCACTGCTGTGCAACCTTTCCTCGGGTTCGTAGAGTCGGGTGTCGCGTTTACCCACAACGGAGGAGCCGCCCTCACCAGGCAGGGTTCTCAAAATAAAAGTCGAACCCGCTTCGTTCCACTTTATATAGACTTTACATTGGATGTTGAATAGGTTGAAGAAATAATTAATCAAGTAAATAGAAATATACACTTTATCACAACCACAACTTAAGCTTTTAACATGGTGTAAAGCAGGCACAAGTAAAAGAAAGAAGTCGTACTATCTCTAGTAGTTTAAGCTTTTAGATGAAGTGACAACATTATTCAATAGAGTGTTGGCGTATCGTGTAAGGCGTAAATGGGATGGCAAGTGAGAGAACACACCTAACATATGCAAGTCTTGACCATCTTCTGGTTAATCAAAATCCTAACAAAAGAAAATAATTAAGATTGTAACAACAATTGGAAACAAAACACAGGTATATATATCTGATGTTAGTAACAGATTCAAATTGCCAAACAAGTTGGTGTCTTCAAGGTTACCACATCGTTCTTTGTGAGAACAACAACATACTCAGTCTTATCCCACACCGTGTGATCTAGGAATCGTTCTTTGCGAGAACAATGTGATAGAAACAAACACATTACATGTTCTGTCAGGATTTCCTTCGACGATAATACAAATAGACATTTTTATGAAGTTAATGCAGAGAGACCTTAGCTATATCCTCAAAGGTCATGATATCAAATCCAACTTTCCCAACTTCAGAGAGCCATGCTTATCAATTCCTACCTAATAAAGGGAAAATAAATAACTCAATCTTATTATAATACTAGAAATTTCTCCAAAGGTTTTTCGTTTTTTTTTTTTTTTAATTTCATTCTCTTTACTTCAGTCCCTTGAAATGCAGCTTGGCTCAGCTCTTCAAGCCATTCAATGATCTGAGTTATTTCAAAGCTTTAACAACGGAAAACTGCCATCAACCCAATAACCTTTGATCACGAGATATGGTAAAACTAGTTCACAAGGAATAACCATAATAAAGAATACTAGTCGTAATAAGAACAGCTCAAGGGAAGGAAACAATATGTAACAACGGTCCCACAGTGTATGGTTCAACAACAAGAAAACTAACACAGTCAAATAATTCCAAATAAGGGCAAGTGAACTAAGGCATAGGATATTTGAGCTTCTTTTAAGTATGGACAATTACGAAAGAGATACAATAGTACAGGCTATATATAGTAAGCGATGACGCAGCTCGATTATATCATTTTCATACTTATGCCACTGAAGTTCATTCCAAATTTCTTACAATAGCCAAAGTGTGTCTAATTCTCAGAGATCATACACGAATAACAAACATTTTGCTCTATAAGATCCTTGAGAAAATCAGAATATGTAGTTACGAAACCAGCCACATGATGAATCAGCAAAAGAATTGAAAAAATCAACTTATAGATGGAGCCACAGTGCTGTAATCATATAAAATCAAAAAAGAATTTAAAAAGATGGCAACCAAATATTTCAGATGAACTTAAATTTCTGTAAGCAACGAGGCAATCTTATTGTGGACTACTAAACGGAGATATAAATTATGAGACAACAACAACAAACCCAGTTTGATCCCAATATGTGGGGTCTGGAGAGGGTAGTCTATACGCAGACCTTACCTACTAATGCAGGTAGAGAGGACATCCACATACACATATATGGAGAAATCATGAATTTCTCAAAAGTTTAGACCATACCAACGAACAATCACCCAAAAAATAATACTATATAAAGGGAAAAAAGTCCAGTCTTTGGCCGGGGCAGATTTAGGGGCCGGAAGAGGGTTCGCCGAAAAATTACATTGTATATATAACTTTCTGAACCCCTTTGCGGAGATGCTACCTCCGCCACACGAAAAGCTAGTCTTCTTACTTTCTGGGGTTGAGAGGATTACCAACACACTAAACACAATGGATTTAAGTTATCAATATATATATATATATATATATATATAATTTAATAACAAGTTCGTTACCATTTATTATAGGCAATGATATTAAATAGGATTAGCCATAATTATTTTTTAATTGACCTGACTAACAGTTCATAGCACTTAAAAAAAATCAATGATATAACCATAACAATATTTCATTAAACACCAGATTATTCAAATTCAAAATTAAAATTTGAAAACAACATAGCTGAAAATTGAGAGCGAAAAAGGGCAAGAGGAGTTAAGGGGATTATTGTACAAGAACAAGACGACCAGCTCCACCTATATCACCATCGCCTCCGCCACCGTCGTCATCCGCCCCTTTGGGCACCGTCACCACCAGCTCGCCGTCATTAAAAGCGACGGTAGCCAGCTCCGGCAAAGTTTCTGCCGGAAGCCGAAACCGCCATAAGTCTAGCTCCAATCCAGACAAACACGACGAGGTATCAAAAACATTATCACCTCGGATAACAATCTTAGTAACACCCGGATAGATCTCAACTATGTGAGCCGCAATATTACGACCCAAGCCGACATCATCAGCATCCGTTGGGATAACGAAGCGGAACGAATCGGAGGTTTCTTGGATTGACACGTCGGCATCGGAATGGAACGGAAGTTCCAGAACCTTCGCGAAGATATGGGGGAGTCGTCGGAGCTTCTTTTGAGAGAAAGCTGATAATACGATGTCGTTTCGTAGCGTGATGTTTCGTTTTCTTATTGGTGTTGGATGAACCTTCATCGTTTTAAGCTTTGAAATTTGAAGGAAAAAAATAGACCCTTTTTCACTGGTTACAGAAAAAAGATAGGATTTTGATTGATTAGATAGAAGTAATATCACTAAAATTGAGCAGAAAAACGAAGCAGATGAAAAGTTGGGTACAAAAGAATTGCAGAGAAAAGTACTGTGTGTGTGTGTAAAGTTATAGGAGTAAACTGTAGTGGAAATCTTCGCGTTGGATGTGAGGGTAACAAGGAGGGGTATTCGTAAAAACACCAAAAACCGAACCAAACCAAACGAAAAGCAAATAAAACCGACCAAGTTTGATTTTGATTTGGTTTTAAATTTAAAAAAAAATCATCAAATTTGATTTGATTTTGATTTAATAAAAAAAATAACTGATAAAATCAAATCAAATCAAACCGACCATAGAAGTAGCTACTTAAATTTATAATTATCATAATATATATATATATATATATATATACTTTATATAAAAGTTTCTAAAATTTAATGGTACATGTTAGTCGTTTGTATTTTTAGTCTAGTTCTTTGCTATTATAATAATCTAATTTTTTGCTTTTACATTCTAGTTTGATTTGTATTTTTCTTTTGTAGTACAATAATTTATTTCACATTAAAAATAATTATTTTCTAATTGAGTAATAAAAATATTCATCACTATTGATTCAATCATCATCATTATATCTTGGTAAATGATAGATTTCTCAAAGAGTAATTGATTTTACATTGAAAATGTAATCGCTGGAGTATGCTTTAGTAGCGCATATCTCGTATTTAAGGGTGGGAAATCGATAAATAACCGAAAAACTCGAAAACCGACAAAAACCGTCAAAATCCGAATCAATAAAAAATTAATTTAATTGGTTTGGTTTGGTTTGGCTCCAATATTTGAAGAACCGACTTACTTGATTTGATTTCTTTATAAGGAAAAAATAATCCAAATCAAATTATGAACACCCCTAGTAACAAGAGAAAGGTCTACACTATACAATTTGTTAGTTTTTTCCTTTTGGAAATATATTTATTTGACACACCAATTCAATGAATATATATTTATATTGTTATCGCAAAATTATAAGAGTAATTAATTAATATGTATTTTATGGTAATTTAACAATTAATATGATTTCATTTAAATACACTAATGTCGATCACGTTGCCTTATTAGTGTAAACTTGTTCAGATAATATATCTAGTTTCGATGGAATAGACTTCTTTTTTTGCTCGGTACCCATATTTAGGTCATACTAAATTTAGTTTGCGCAACATTAGAAGGTAAAGCAAGAAAATAAAAGAGTATTTACTACTCCATCACGAGTAGACTTCTATTACACCTAGAATCCATTTTCATATGGTACTGTCCTTTTGAAGATTTAAATCTTTTGAGAGCATATATTTAATTTTTACTCTAATATAAATGAGATCTGATCAAAAAGAAAATGAATACTTATCGAATCTTATCGATTAATCACTGATATCTATACGTTGACTTAAAAATTAAGATATCGTTAAATACCCTGTGTTATTAGTTTACATTATTTTCCAGCCCAAACCGAATCTATTTTTTTTCATTTTTCAGTCGACAAAGTAACGGAAAGAACGAACTTTTAAAGGAAGAACCCTTAACCTATCTCATGTACTAAAACACGTGTTATTATAATATAATTGTACGGCTGAGGGTGTGTATGGTACGAAGGGAAAAAAAATCGGAAAATGTTTTCTAAATTTTTTATGTTTGGTCGGCTTAAATATTTTTTTTATGAACTCATTTTTCATCCATTTGAAGAAAAATATTTTCCTTATCAAGAAAAGGGAAAACATTTTCCAAAACTCCTTCTCAACCTTCCCCACCCTAAACTCCCCCCCCCCCAAAAAAAGGAAAAAATTTCCCAAAACTCCCTCTCACCCTTCCCCCCCCCAAAACCCCCCCCCCCCCCCACAAAAAACTTATTTTTTTGTAATTTTAAATTTTTATTTTTTCGTTTTTCTGCATCACCCACCCAAACTCTTCCCCCGGGAATATATTTTTTTTATATTTTTTAGTTTTAGTTTTATTTTTCGGTTTACAGGTTAGAAATTTTACAAGTTCCAATGAGTTTGGAGGTTTATGTGTTTGGAAGTTTACGGGTTTAAAAATTATAAAGTTTACAGGTTCGAAATTCCGCGGTTTCGAAAGTTTAGCGTTTCGGAAATTTATGAATTTTTTTGGTTCAGAAGGTTGTTGGTTCGAAAGTTTAGGGCTTCATGTTTATTATATCTAAATTATTTATGAATACTCTTGAGAACTCGTTTTCCTTAATTTGCGTACCAAACAAGTAAAAATGAATAAGATTACTACTTGTTTTCCAAGAAATATTTTCTTGGAAAATATTTTCCGTTATACCAAACACACCCTTAGTGATTTCCATTTTCATATGGTATACACTCCCTCCGTTCACTTTTACTTGTCCAACAACAACCCAGTAAAATTCCAGAAGTAAGGGGTCAGGGGAGAGTAGTGTGTACGCAGACCTTACCCTTAGCCCATGGAGTACAAAGGTTGTTTCGGATAGATCCTCGGCTCAAGAAAACGAAAAAGACGAAACAGACAAATATTAGTACCATCGACAAAAACCATAGAAATAGTAAAGCATTATAAGAAACCAAAAAATAGTTGAAACACAATACAATAACCTGTAAAGAAAAACAGAGGATAGTGAGAACATAACATAAACCACTAGAAATCTAAGACAACCCCTATCAGTCTATCCTCACACCCGGAATGAAGTAGAAAAATGTCCAACTACCTCATAACCTACAACTTTAATGCTCGATCTCCAGCACCTTCATATCAAGGGTCATGTCCTCGGAAATCTGAAGTCACGCCATGTCTTGTCTTATCATTTCTCCCCAATACTTCTTAGTATGGGTGTACATGGACCGGGTTGGTGGTTTTTATCAAAATCAAACCAAACCAACTATATCGGTTTGGATTGATTCGGTTTTGTTGGGTTTTTCAGATTTTTAATTTTTTTTTGTTACACGAATGTTATTCCAATATTACTTTATTAAAGTTATAGATAAAGTTTTGATAAGTGAATATATGTATGGTAAATAATGAAAAAAATTGACAAACATATAATCTATTAAAATATTTTCTAATGGGAATTTTTTTTTAGTAATACATGATAGTTATTTTCGTAGTCGTCTAACAATAATTTTCGTTAATGTCTGCTTTCTACGTTAACACATGAGAGGATCCCAAATAATTCAATATTTTTTATTAAAATTCAATACAAAGTCTTAAAAATATATATAAAAATTAAATAATTATATGTCGGTTCGGTTGGGTTTTTTTTACTCAATGTCAAACCAAACCTAGCCGGGTTTTTTATTCCTTTTGGTTTGGTTTTTCGATTTGATGTGGTTTTCCGGTTCGGTTTGAACACCTCTACTTCTTAGGCCACCCTCTACCTCTTCTCGTTCTCGCCAACGCTAACCGCTCACACCTTCTTATCAGGGCTTCTCCTCCGCACATGCCCAAGTCATCTGAGTCTCGTTTCCTGCATCTTGTCATCTATAGGAGCCATATCCACCTTCTCCCAAATATCTTCATTTCTAATCTTATCCATCCTATTATGCCCATTCCACCTCAACATCCTCATCTCTGTTACTTTAATCTTATGTATATGTGAGTTCTTAACCGGCCAACATTCTACCCCATACAATATGGCCGATCTAACCACCGCTCTATAAAAATTACCTTGGAGTATCAATGGCACTTTCTTGTCACACAGGACTCCAGATGCTAACCTCTATTTCATCCAATCCACCCTTATACGGTATGTGACGTCTTCATCGATCTCCCTAGCCTCCTGGATATCCGACCCAATTACTTCAAACTGCCTCTCTTGGGGATAACATGTGATCCAAGCATGACGTCCATACCCGTTTCCGTCGATTCGGCGCTGAACATGCACTCCAAGTACTCTGTCTTTGTCATGCTCAACTTGAAACTCTTAGACTCAAGGGATTGTCTCCAAAACTCCAGCCTCTCGTTAACATTGTCTCGCGTCTCATCAATCAGAACTATGCCATCAGCGAATAACATACACCATGGAACGTCCCCTTTGAATATGTCATGTCAGGGCGTCCATCACTATGGAAAATAAGAACGGACTGAGCGCAGATACTTGATGTAACCCCATAACAACCGGAAGATGCTCTGAGTTGCCTCCCGTTGTACTAACCCGAGTCTTAGCTCCCATTTTTACTTGTCGAGTATTCTAAAAATAGATTTGCTTTTACTTGTCACTTTTAGCATATCAAGATACCCACAATATTAATTACACATTTCAAATCTTTTTCTCAAATCCATTAAAAATATGCATCAACTAATATGGGTATCGTGGTAAATTATGGACTTCATTTATTATTTCTTAAAAGGTGTGCAAAGTCCATAGTGAACGGAGGGAGTAATTACAAAACGTTACTCTTTCCGGTTCACAATAAGTGTCCAGTTTCCTTTTTTATTTTGGTTCAAAATAAGTGTCTAGTTATGTTATCAAGAAAAAATTCAATTTGTTTTTACTCTTTTACCCTTATGAGCATATCCTTAAAAAACTTTTCTCACTCCTCACTATAATTATGTGACTAATACTTTAATAAGGGTAGTTTAGTCATACTAGTTCTTTTTGCATAGGATTTAGTAGTTTCTTAATTGGCGTGCTTAAAGGAAACTGGACACTTATTGTGAATCGGAAGGAGTATTGTATTGTAAGATAAAATACACACGCAAAAGCTGTAAATTCTTCCCTTGCGTATAAAGATTGCCTCATGCATTTGATTAATCTCAAAGTAACTAAAATTATTCAGAAGAAAATTCTTAGAATATATTTGATCGAAATTATGTATTTAAAAGATACATATGTCTTTTTTTTTTGTTTAATACGAATTTTTCATTCATTAACTACTCCTATTACATAGAGTAAGAGTCACATTTGGCTCATTCATATGTACTGCTACCGTACTGTTTACATTAGGGATGCAAGTTACAAAAGGATTTTCAAGTTCAACTAATTTAGCAAATGTAGTAGTAGATACTAGTCTAGAATATGTGCGGCCAATTCTGTCATCATGGACAGTTTTCAAGAGGGCATTCAGAGGTTGTTCCAAAAGAGATAGTGGGTTGTTGTTTGCTTGCTTGGATCCCTGGGTGGCTAAAAAGTGTGCAACTTTGTTTTCCTCCATGAAGTTATGCCAGATCGGCGGATTCTCCAGTTTTTTCAATAATGACATGCACTCAGTAACCAAGTTAGAATAAATAGAGCAAGTGTCATTTTCAAATAAACGAAGTATATATGTTGCATTCGTTTCAATTTCTAAGTTAACAATATTTTTATCAAAGCAAGTTGAAGGCCAGTTTTGAGTGCTAAGAGCTCCATGTAGGCAGGCGTGTAGGCAATAGCAGATTTGTAGTAACCCAAAATCCAATGACCATGGCTATTCCTAAAGATTCCGTCAATGCCTCTTTTTTTATATTTCCCTTTGAAGGCACCATCTACGTTGAGCTTTAGGGAAATATTTGTTGGTGGTAGCCATTTGATAAAAATAGTAGTAGTTGGAGGGTTGAAGTTTGGAAAGTTAGTGCAATACTTAAATTATTTGCCCTGCATGATAACCATGTCGAGCGGCAATTGGTTACATTTGTTATTGAACAAATTGTTATTTCTATTGAGTCACAGGTTTCAAATAGCAAATAAAAAAATATCTCGAGAGATACCCCACTGATCCAGAGCTATATTAGAGTCTTTTAAAGTAGTGAGCCAATGATCAGGATTGTGGTAAGGGGGAAGTAAGTTGAGGTGCGTATCACTACAGAATTTAGAAGCTATGGGTCAATGGAAGAAAACATGAGTAATTGTCTCTTTCGCTCCAATGCATATAAAACAGGTAATGTCAATGTTAATATATGTCTTCTTTCCATTTTCAAGGAATCAGAACAATTATATACGTTGGGCACAAAAAAAAATCTAGAATGATAGATAAAATTGTAGAACCTTAACGTAAAAATTGCAGGGGCGCCCTATTTGGTCGCCCCCATCTAACCTATATCCATAGTTTTAAAATTACTTAACATATACCTTAATTTTTCCAACTTTGGGCGCCTCCTTCTTCCTGCTACCTGTGCAAAACTTCAGCGTATTTAGTGCTGAAATTTTTACAAATGAACTAAATATCTTCAGCACTTCTGCAGTGCTGAAGTTGTTGAAAAGGCTTTATTGCAAGACTAAACTTCAGCTTATTTAGTGCTGAAGTATTTACAAATGAATTAAATAATTTCAGCATCTTCTACTAAAGTTTTTGAAAAAGCTTTATGACAAAACTAATTAATCCAGGACAAAACTTCAGCTTATTTAGTGTTGAAGTTTTTACAAATGAACTAAATAACTTCAGCATCTTCTACTGAAATTTTTGAAAAAGCCTAGAATGCTGAAGTTTGTGTGATTGTCTTTGCTACTTCAGGCCCGTATGCCTGAAGTTTATGCGAAAAATGGGTACGCTTGCAATTTTATTTTAAAAATAAATATAAGTTAAAACGTGACTCAAAAAGCGAGTATAGATGCAAAAGCCCCAACCTTAACCTTAACCTTAACGTATATGGTTTAAAAGCCCATTTACTGAATTAAATTGTATTCCTTGGAATTGGATGATTGTAAATTATACACGTTTAAAATTACGGATATGTTTGGTTGTCATAATAGCGCAGGTATTTCGTAGCTAGATTTGAGCAGGCAGGACAAAAGAATAGGAAGTTACGCGGATGCTTCTAAAGAATTCTCTATGAGACGGGGAGACGTAAGATTTTATAACGGTAGGAAAGTGTCCTCCTTAAATGAAATTATGCCAAAAAACAGTTCTCCACAAATTGCTATTTACATCATTTTCACTTTGATGTTCAATATTTTTATCGGGACCCGATTAAATTTTAATTCACACCAAAAAGTTTCATTTTTGGGGGGCAACATATTTATTAAGAAAGGCGAGTTCATACCTAGCTTTTGGAATCGAAGCTTGTTTGACCAAAAAGGACAATTTTTTGTCTAAATAATTAAATTTAGACGAAAAAGGATTAATCTTAGCTAACAATAATATTTTTATGTAAGAGCTTTTAAAGAAGCAACAAATATTACGTAGATCACTGTGGCGGTGACATATAGTAAATATTCCATAAATCAGAAGTAGTAATGTAACATTCAATAATAATGAACAAGAAAAATGATATTTAAGTAAATAGAAAAAATGAGTCACCCAAGAAAGGATAAAATGAGTGGATATTCTTTCTGACAATGATGAATGATAGACACACAATTGAATATTTGAGTTATTCTCGGATCTAGTGGAAAAGTATAAACAACAAGAATCTCAGTGAAAATATGATGTTTGTATCTTAGCGAGTGAGATCATATTCTTTAAGTCAACGTGTGTTCTCTACAAATGAATATCATAGTGTTTTTTTCTCTATATAGGGAACATGTTCTAAAAGAACCCTAATAGAATAAGTACAGAGAATATATACTAGAATGTTCTCCTTAATATCTTATATTGAAACTAATCAATATAACTATGTTAGAGACATTCGACCTTGGTCTCCACCCTTGTTGACACCTCGACTTCGACCCTTGTCGATTCTTCGACTTCGGCCCTTGTTTACTCTTCTCCATAGGCTTCGCCGCTTCTTGGGCCATTTTGACATACGACGACCAGTGGCGAAGGCAGGAACTCTACGAAGGAGGTTCAAAAAGAAAAAAGTTAAAAAAAATTATAGCAAGCGGGAATTGAAACTATGACCGTACAAAGGTTTTGAACCCCCTTGACTACTAAACGATACTTTTGGGTTGTGTCAAGGGGATTCATAACTTAATATACACATATAAAAAAACAGATTTTGCTTATATATATATAGTGCAATTTTTCGGTGAAGGGGGTACGGGTAAACCCCCTTCCGTC
Source organism: Nicotiana undulata (assembly GCA_005239495.1). NCBI lineage: Eukaryota > Viridiplantae > Streptophyta > Magnoliopsida > Solanales > Solanaceae > Nicotiana > Nicotiana undulata. Next base: position 15,381 of record ML289861.1, on the reverse strand, counting down.
CCTTAAATCCGCCCCTGACAACGACTTGTCGACTTGGGAACCCTTCTCTTAGTACAACATTGACTTAAATATTCTAAAGAAATATTTTGACCATACAAAACTTCTAATTGAGGACGAAAGAATAATTACCAAGCCATGATCGGTCATCTGCCATTGCCATGGAACAGACCGCGCGGTTTTGGCTCTGTGCAAATTGGCCCTTTTCTGTGTCTATAGAATTACTTAGGGAGACAGCGAAGGAACTTACATTATTGTACGGAAAATTTTGTTTGGAGAAAAGAATCTGTAATATGCAAAAGAACGTCGTTTAACCCTTTGCAATATGATTAATTAAGTGCTCGTCAGCATGAGTTTGAGTTTTAAATTGACGTACTTTTTTTCACATACTATATTTAACGTATAGTATAATACTACAGTAATATAATATACAGTTTGTTAGTAACAGGTAAGCTCATCGTCATTCATCCACATGTTTCATCCTCTCCTCTCTAGTATTTGCCTCTAACGTCCTTTTCTTGTTGTCATTTATTTTTCAGTGGTGGAGTTTATTATACCTGTCAAATTTTTCAGCGAAACATACTTTTAATTTTTTTTAACAATCACTTTTATATAGTTTCTAAACACATAATTTATACTAAAATATTACGAAATTTATGTTACAATTTACGTAGAAAAAACGGTTTGCTGACCTCCGTATTCCGAACGGACCTGACTACTGTTTCGCGACAAAGGGATTGGATAAGTACACGTATATTGAACATTTGTCTCAACATAGATCCTTGAACATAGTTTGTATGAAATAAATACCAACAAAATAAAAATCAATCTCCACTAGATTATTCCAAAATTATTCCTATAACTGATTGTTTACTGTAATTTTTCTTCATAGCGATGAGTTATGTTGGAAAAATGCTACTACTTAATTTTGGGCCGTCAATCAAGCAGACCTAAGGCTAAGGCTCATCTCAAATGCATTCAGCCTCTAGATACTTCCACTCGAGATATGTCATATGAGAGTAGTTCTTGTTAAGGCTGGCATGTGGGGCGGGCTCGGTCCTAAGTGGGCTAAGTGGGCCGGTCCCAGTCCCGGGTCGGTCCACAATTTAAACCGGCTTCGCGGTCCCGGGCCTGGTGGTTTTTTTGTAGGGACCGGCCCGAGACTGGGCCCACGAACTAATGGTCCCGGACTAAATAGGCCAGTCCCGGACTTAAGTGGGCCCAACGGATACTTTTTTTTTTTTCCATATAAGTTAGAGAAAAAAAGATGGTAATAAAAATATCTAAGGCAATTCCTTGTAAATTATATTATAGAATTGTGACTTAAAATTTTTACTTCAAATTTAAAGACAAAAATATTGTAAAGAGAATAAGAGATATTCAAAGCAATGCATTATAATTTTATTATAGCATTAAAAAAATATGGCAATATCTTTCTTAGTCTTCCTTCCCCTTTTGGAATGCGCACAACAAGGAGCTAATACCCCCATTGAGAAGAAAAAAAAACTAAACACGATATGCCAAAATACAAGTTTCATAATACATAGTTACATACTAATTTTTGTTCATACAAGTTACATGGCATCTCTTAAAATTTTCATAAATCCTTCAAGGTCCGGAGGAATTTTCGTTGGTGGTGGCGAAAAAGAAGCTTGGCCATTACCGCTTCCGGGCGAAGCAGCATCTTCCGCAAGTTCATCTAGCATTTCTTCGTAAGTTTCGTCTACCTCTAGTTATGATTCAGCAAGTCCAAAATTTCTTCTTTTCGAACGGATCCAATCTCTGAAAAGTACAATTTTCCAAGCTCTCCCTCATAGACGCTCTATAAGCACCGAGTTGAAGTCTTGCTTGACTGAAAGCGCTCTCTGATGCCACTGTTGAAGCTTGAATAGTTAAAATATCTCGGGCCATCCTCGCAAGAATCGGAAAGTGTTTTTCTTTGTCTTTCCACCATTCCAAAATATTAAAGGAGCTGTCGGGATTCACTTCATCAATTCCCTGTGACGAATAAACTTCAAGCTAATTTAGTTGTGAAATATCACTAGTAGTAGCACCTTGAGAACCCCTGAACTCCACCCAAGCACTAAGTGCTCTTACTCCCGCAGTTCTTTTAGATAATTGAGAACCAGAAGAAGAAGGAGTTGGAACATTTGGTCTAGCATGATCTAATGCAACTTGATAAGCATTATAAATAGTTTGAGCATTTATTTTAATTGAGGCTATTGCGTCCGGAAGTTTAGACAACTCCTCATCTTCAAGTGCTAAACCATCATAAACAGTTTCATACGAAAATTGAGGACCTTCTAATTTCATAGTAGGATTTAACAAGGCAGCAACACCATAAATAGGGGGAATATGAAAAACTTATTTTTTAAAACTTTTTTCTCATAGAATCAATAGCAAGTTTATAAATTTCCCCACCATCTGAAAAATGATCAAACAACTTTGCAAATCTACAATATAAACTAATAATTTAGATATAGTAGGATAATATTGCCCAAAAAATTCATCTGTAGTAATATGAAATATTTCTAAAAAAATCTACAAATATTTTAACATTAGCCCAGTCCGCATGTGTAAGGTGCTCATCATCATCACTTACGTGAGCGTTAAACGTTGAGTTTATGGGGTTTTTATATTCATATGCAACAACTAAACTTTCATACATGTAATTCCATCTAGTTGGACAAGGTTTAGGAACCTTTCTTTCTCTTAGGCCAAATTCATCGCATCTTTTATAATATTCTCTAAGTTTACTTCTACGATTTGAATAAAAAATCATTTAAGAGCCATTGTAACCTTTTCACTTTCAACATTTAAAATTCTCATACCATCACTCACAGTTAAATGATAAATATGATCAATACATCTAACATGAAAAATGTTACTAAATGCAGGACTTAGTGTAGTGGTAAGCAAGGCTACAACATTTATGTTACTAGTAGCATTATCCATTGAAACTGACATTATTTTATAACTAATGCAAAAATATCTACAAATATCCGTAATTGTGCTAGAAACAAACTGCCTTGTGTGATTAATTATTCTATAAGCAATAATGCGCTTTTGCATTATCCAATCCTCGTCAATCCAATAACTGGTAACAGTAAGGTAATTACAGTCATTATGACTTCTACCAATATCAGTTGTAATACCAACACGACAAATTATATGAGTAAATAGCGTAAATATTATTTATATTCATATTTATATTTATAAATATTGCTTTTTACGGTTGTGCAAGGAAAATCTTTATCAGTAGGATTAAAAACTTTTCTAATATAATGCACAAAGTGAGGGTTAGAAGGAAAACTATAGGGTAAGCACATAACAGTAACCATTTTTGACTCTCGGTAAATTGTAATAAACTATTATCGCTCTCACGAATAGCAGGTGTAGGACGTGTATGGGGAATGGGTCGGGGAGTCGGGGGAAGTGGAAGAGGAACAAATTGGCCGCTAAATTCACCACTATTGGATTTTTTCTTATTTTTACTAAATATTTTTTTTAAGGAATAAGCCATCTTAATTAATCAAGCAATACAATGTAAATAAAACAAACAAAACTATAATATTAAAACTTAAGAGGTTGAACGAGTTTACCGAATTGAAGAACAACTTGTTGAAAACTAATTATCGTTGAAGATTTCAATTCACCAACTTCACAAATTGTAACAATAGAGTAAGCAATTACAGAAGAAAATTAGATAGAGTTTGATGATTTTGTGAGAAAAATGAAAGAATGAGGAGTTATTTATAGTTGAAAATAGGGAAAAAATGCAATTATAAAAAGTTTGGGGTTAAAACAAAGTTGGGGGGGGGGGGATAAATGGCTATATTGTAAATAGATAACGGCTATTTTGGCAGACCAAACGACTATTTTTTAATGCCCCAACGGGTACATTTTTTAAAAAATAATTATGGTCGTTGGGACCGTTTAGGCCGCAAGGAACGGTTTGGTCCGGGTCTCAAACGGTCCCGGTCTCGCGGGCCTAAACTTAAGGACTGGCTGTTGAATCAAGTCACTGCATGGTTTTGGAGAATGATAAATGTCAACACAATTGAACCAGGTCCATGAGGGCAAACAAAGACAAGCAGACTAGATGGCACGAGAAGAGTCCATGCGCAGGAGATAAACATCATCTCTGAATTAAGGGGTTATCTCCTAAGAGAAAAGGGTGCAAATTGATGGGGAGATGGACTTCGTATTCAGGTAGGACAGAATCAAGATAAAGGAAGATCAAGTAAGTTGAGATAGACTCAAACTCTTCAACCAAGGAAGAGTTGCATCAGAATTGTACATCAACATCTCAACTACTGATTCTATAAATTGTCGAAGTATTCCTGCCGAAGACTTGCGCACATACACAGAAGTGAAACAAGAATTGAAAGCAAAATTATCAAAGCAATTTTTCAAGCAGTTCATGTGAAGAATCCTTGTGCGACTCAAAAGCTACTTGAACCAGCTCGAAGAACCAGTTCCATCTGTTATTTTTTGAGTCTAGTTGTTTGTAGTAGGTGATTACAAATTGTATCTCTCAGCTTTATCTAGAAGCAATTGTAATAGGTACACAGTATTCACGTTAGAGTTAACTTGAAGTTTGTCGCAATTAGCTAGAGGCTGGTTTGCCACAAAGGGATTAGAGTTAGTCCTTAGGTTTACAAAATAGTTTATTTTGTAAATGTTGTTTGGCTCATTGTCATAGTGAAGAGTTTTTGGGAAAATCCTACTAGGAAGTAGGTCGTGGTTTTTTTCACCTTTTGAGCCAGGTGTTTTCCACGTAAAATTGTTGTGTTCTTTTATTTCTGCAATTACTTTTCCGCAAACTGTAGAAGTTGGAACACCTAGAAAAACATGGTTCTTCTATAAAGACTGCAATCGAAAATTGGATACCACACAAATCACCCCCCCCCCTCTTGTGTGGTATTGACGTATAAAACATCAATTGGTATCAGAGCAGGTTATCCTTGAAGAGGCTAACACCTTGGGAAAAGATCAAAATGAGTGCACCACCTGGAAACTGGGAAGGACAATCAACTGCAAGGCCATCACTTTTCAATGGCCAGTATTACTCCTGGTGGAAGAACAGGATGAAGGATAACTTGATTGGTGAAGACTATGAACTCTGAGATATAGTCACTGATGGTCCTTTATCCACCATGAAGAAGACTGCTGAAGGAGTAGATGTGCCAAAGACTAGAGCTGACTGCACTGCTGAGGATTTGAAGAAGTGGGAGAAAAATGCTAAGGCCAAAAAGTGGCTAGTTTGTGGACTTGGTCCAGACGAGTATAATAGGATTCAAAGTTGCACCACTGCCAAAGAAATTTGGGATACCTTGCAAGTAGCCCACGAAGGAACACCTCAAGTGAAAGATCAAGAGGTACTCTACTATACTCCCAGTATGAAAACTTCACTATGAAAGAAGGAGAGACAGTCCAAGAGATGTACACGAGGTTCACAACACTGACAAATGAACTCAAGTCTCTTGGAAGAATCATTCTTGAAGAGGACAGGGTGGAGAAGATCCTGACAAGGGTCTTACCAATTTCCTGGGAAAGCAAAATCTGCTATTCAGAAATCCAAAAATATGGCAACCTTCAGGTTGGACGAGCTAATTGGAAACCTCACTGCCTACGAACTTAGAAGGCAGACAATGAAAATGGATGCTCCTAAGAAGGAAAGAAGTCTAACATTGAGAATCACTGAAGGAGAAGATCTGGAGGAAGATTAGATGGCCATGATCTCTAAGGAATTCAAAAACTTCCTCATAAGGAAAAAGGGCATCTCAAGAGGTGGAAACTACAACAAAGCAAAAGCTCCAGAAAGGCCAACCAACGAGGTATGCTACAAATGTGGAAAGACTGACCACCACATCAAGAACTGTCCTCAGTGGGAAGCAGAATGGAAAAGGGAGAATCCGAATAAAGTAACATGAAGAAGGAACTGGTCCAACCCAAGAAAACCACAACAAAAGCTATGGTTGTTGTTTGGGGGGAAAACTCAGATGAAGAATCAGAAGATGGTGAGAATGAAGAACATGCACTCATGGAAATTGGTGAATCAGATGAGGAATCATATGAAGAACCAGAGGTAAGTATATCCCATCTCAAAAATAAGATAAAGTTCCTATCTAAAGAAAAACTCTCTGAGTTGCTAGATTTCATGGATGATTCCGAAGAAACAAACAAAGAGAAAGAACAACTGTCTAAAGAGTGTGTAATGTTAAAATCAAAATGCAAGAACCTGTTAATCAGGGTAAGTGAATCTGAAAAGAAAAACACTGCCTTGAAGAACCAGGTTCATCCACTTGAAACTAAGATCCTAGAGCTAAAATCTGAAATTTTAAAACTAAAAGTAGGAACTAGCAAAAAGACTGGTGATCATTCTCAAATCATGTTAGAAGAAAATGTGGGAAAACTAAAGGATAAGATGTACACTAAGGATGAACGGATGAGGGTACTAAAAGAAGAACTTGGTAAAGTCAAACATGAATAGATCGAACTTGCAAATGGAATAAATCCTTTGATGCCTTGACATGGCTTCAAGAAAATCATAGTAGCAACAGAAGAGGACTTGTCTTTGGGAGTCAAATGTCCAAATGGGATCCCAAAAGCAAGTATCTCACTTTTGGGTCCCTAAGACTAACCCTTGATTTCTTGTTGTAGGTTCAAGTGAGAGGAAGCAGACAAATTTGGTACTTAGACAGCGGCTACTCAAAACACATGACATGGAACAATGAACAGTTCATTTCACTTGAAAACCTCAAAGGAGGAAATATCTCATTTGGAAATAGAAAGAAAAGTGAAATTATTGGGGTTGGTAAGGTAGGTAAGGATGACACACGTTCCATTGAGAATGTGTACTTGATAGATGGCTTGAAATATAGCCTGATCAGTGTGTCACAATTGTGTGACAGAGGTAACCTAGTTGCATTCACTTCCACAAAATGTTTTGTGATTAACTTGATTACTAACAAGCTTGTTTTGCAGGGAAAAAGAGTGAATAACATCTATGTCATAGACCTGTCCACACTATCAGAAAATGAACTCACTTGCTTAAGTGTGATGTACAGTGATCCCCTCCTTTGGCACAAAAGACTTGGTCATGCTAGTCTAAATCAACTTAACAAATTAGTCTCCAAGGACTTAGCGGTAGATCTTACTAACATTAAGTTCAAGGAAGACAAAGTTTGTGAGGCATGTGCAAGGGGGAAGCAGGTAAGATCCTCATTCAAAAGCAAGAAAATGGTCAGTACCACCAGGACGTTGGAACTGGTTCATATGGATCTATGTGGTCCTATGAGAACTCTGATCAGAGGTGGTAAGAAATATGTAATGGTGCTAGTTGATGACAACTCAAGGTTCACTTGTGTGAACACCCAATTTTTGCCCCGCATGGAAATTACTCCTAAAATAATAAAAAATAACTTTTAATGAATTTTAGGAACTTTTCTTTATTTAGTTGCATTTCATGCATGTTTAATATTTTAAAATCATAGAAAAATCACAAAAATTGTCACATTTTTCATTTCATGTAATCTTAGGTTTAATTCGTATTTTAAAAATTAATTACCCTTTAATTGATAGATTAATATATAAAAGTCACAAAAAATATACATTAGCTTAATCAATTAGTTTATTTAATTAGTTAAAATGTTAATTAGGTCGTTTTGATAAACGAAATTTAATTAGTCGTAAGATGACTATTTTTGAAAGATAAAATCTACCCTTGTTTCAAATTGGCCTGATTTCAGGGCCCAAAATCCCAAGCCCAACCAAATTCCCCACATTATAACCTTAATCCCATCCTCTATATAATTAAGACCTAATCTCCCTAAAGATACACACACCCTTCAGCCTTAGACGCCCTCCCTGACCAAAAATAGCAACATACCCCTTAATTCACTGGAAGCGCCGTTTTGGCTTCTTCCTCACCCCTTCGTCAAAAGCAATCAGAAGGAGACACCCCTTAATTCTCAAATAGGACAGAAGCCATGGATGATCCTGTTGAAGAAGAAGACTCTTTCTTCTTTCTCTAAAAATTCCAACCCCAAAGGAGAAGCTAAGATAACAACACCACCCTATCTCCTCCTTCAACCACCACCAGCAGCGCCAAACGGATCCCCACTCCCTCCCATCATCTTCGTCCTTTCCCCTCTTTAAGCGTTAAAATGTTTTAATATTTCACTGTTTGATTCTTTTCTCTTATTGTTCTGGGTATACATGTGGTATTATTTATGTTTGAGTAATGGCCTTACAATAATCTCAAACTAAGACTTTGAACAAAACTCATATCTTGTAGTTCAAAATGATTCTTCCTTAGACTAAGTATCCCAAATGACTTAGTAAAATAACCTTTGCAAATATAGTAAATGCTTAGACCCATCCCTAAGTAGATAGTTGATACATTTAGAATTTGAAAATATATTAATAATTAAAGTATACGTTCGCGTAGCTTTGAATAATTCTTCTAGTAACCAAATATACTTTTTCTTAAAATTGTGTATACATTTACATAACACAAATAAAGATTAAAATGAACACTCGTAGAGACACTTTTAGGAACGGATTTTTAAAATTATCGAAATTGCGTACACGCTAGCGTGTCGTGATTTTGATTTCTTTTTCCGACAACCAAAACAAAATACGCGCTTGCGCGACTTTATTTATCTCTTTAAATAAATTCAATGTCATGAATTATGTACACGTTCGCGTGATATGATTTTTGACACATCTCAATCTCAACGGGCTTTACGCATACGTGACCCGTTTCAAAATAACTCTTTAAATTCAAGTGAATAATAAAAGCGGTAAAAATATAAAAAATGCACATAGGTATAAAAGCAGTAATTAAATAATTTAGGCCAAGTTTAATCATTAAGCGACTGTGCTAGAACCACAGAACTCGGGAGTGCCTAACACCTTTTCCCGGGTTAACAGAATTCCTTACCCGGATTTCTGGTTCACAGACAATTTAAACAGAGTCAAAATTCCTCGGTTTTAGGATTTTTAATAAATAAATGGTGTCCCTGAACACCGTAAAAAATCCGGGTGGCGACTCTGAAAACAAAATAAATCCCAAAAATCGAATAATGTCACTTAAAGTGGAAAAACTCCCTTATTACCCTTACTGGGTGAAAAAGGAGGTGTGACAACTTGGACCTTGTTTCTGACATCTAAAGATGAAGCATTTGATATGTTTACTTCATTTGTTAGAAAAACTCAAAAACAGTTAGGAAATCAACTAGCATCAATAAGATCTGATCATGGTACTGAATTTGAAAATGCAAAGTTTGCTGAATTCTGTGATGAACATGGCATAAATCACAACTTCTCTGCCCCTAGAACCCCACAACAAAATGGGGTTGTTGAAAGAAAGAACAGAACTCCTGAAGATATGGTTTGAACCATGCTTCTTTCTAGCAAACTACCCCATAGCTTCTGGGCAGAAGCAATAAACATTGCATGCTACATAATAAATAGATATATGACCAGACCATTGGTAGAGAAAACTCCTTATGAATTACTTAAAGAGAGAAAACCTAACATATCCCACCTTAGGGCTTTTGGATGCAAGTGCTTTGTGCACAACAACGACAAAGACTCCCTAGGTAAATTTGATCCCAGAAGTGATGAAGGAGTATTCTTGGGATATTCATTACATAGCAAAGCTTATAAAGTATATAATAAAAGAACTATGTGTGTAGAAGAAAGTGTGCATGTTGTTTTTGATGAAACTAACACTCTCTGTGAGAGACATGAACCAGAAGATGAGGAGCTTGGACTGGTCAGAAGCAGTGAACAAACTGGAGCAAATATGGAAGATGGAACATGTGATGGACCAGGTCCAACTAACCCAAGAAACATGACAGGGGGAACTCAACAGCAAACTACACTGGAACTTGGCCCTGATCTTGTTCCACAACAACAAGACACCATGGGATCATCAAGTCGTGAACAATTGGTTCTCAAACCACACAGATATCAAAATTCTCACCCCCTTGAGAACATCATAACAGATTTGACATCTGGAATCAAAACCAGATCCTCCTTGAAAAATTTGTGTGCGTTTGATGCCTTTCTATCTTTGATCGAACCAAAGAACATCGTTGAAGCCTTACAAGATGCTGACTGGGTAAATGCCATGAAAGAAGAGCTAAATCAATTTGAAAGAAGTCAAGTTTGGCACTTGGTACCCAGACCACTAGATAGATCAGTGATTGGCACAAAGTGGGTCTTCAGGAACAAACTCGATGAAGATGGAACAGTTACAAGAAACAAGGCTAGACTGGTTGTCTAAGGATATAGTTAAGAAGAGGGAATTGACTATGATGAAACCTTTGCTCCTATGACAAGACTGGAAGCAATAAGGCTTCTTATAGCATTTGCTGCCCACATGAAATTCACTCTCCATCATATGGATGTAAAAAGTGCTTTCCTCAATGGCTACCTAAAGGAAGAAGTATTTGTCAAACAACCTTCAGGATTTGAAAGCAAGGAGATACCTGACCATGTGTATAAACTTGACAAAGCTTTGTATGGACTCAAGCAAGCACCAAGAGCATGGTATGAGCGGCTATCTAAATTCCTGCTAGAACATGACTACAAACGAGGTAAAATTGATAGCACCTTGTTCTTAAAGGGAAAAGGTAAGGATCTCCTGGTAGTGCAAATATATGTAGACGATATCATATTTGGGGCAACTTCTGAAAAATTGAGTATTGCCAAGCTTATGGGGAGTGAGTTTGAGATGAGTATGATGGGTGAGCTAAACTTCTTTTTAGGCTTGCAAATTAAGCAAAACCCAAACGAAACAATGATCCATCAACACAAATATGTGAAAGAATTGCTCAAAAGATTTAAAATGGAAGACTCAAAAGAAATAGACACCCCCATTGCCACAACTACAAAATTAGATGTGGATGAACATGGTTCATCCGTTGATCAAAAGTTGTACAGAGGGATTATTGGGTCTTTATTATATCTCACTGCTAGCAAACCTGACATTGTGTTCAGTGTAGGGTTGTGTGCTAGATTTCAGGCAAATTCAAAGGAGTCACATCTAACTGCAGTGAAGAGAATTCTGAGATATTTGAAAGGAACCACTGACTTATGCCTTTTGTATCCTAAAGGTAGTAATTTCGACCTTGTAGGATATGCTGATGCAGATTATGCAGGTTTCCTGGTTGACAGGAAAAGTACTTCAGGCATGACTCACTTTTTGGGATTTTGCCTTGTGTCTTAGGCTACCAAGAAACAAAACTCAATAGCCTTGTCTATTGTTGAGGTTGAATATGTGGCTGCAACCTCATGATGTGCTCAGTTGCTATGGATCAAGCAACAACTCATGGATTTTGGTATAGAGGTTGGATGTATTCCTATTTTCTGTGACAATACTAGTGCCATTAGTATGACGAAGAACCCGATTCATCATAAGAGGACCAAGCACATAGATGTCAGACACCATTTCCTAAGGGATAATTATGAGAAGGGAATGATCTCAATCGAATTATGTGCTATTGACAAACAAATTGCAGATTTCTTTACTAAAGCACTAAGTAGGGAGCATTTTGAGAGAAACATGTTAGAACTAGGGATGATTAATATAACCTAATTGAAAAACAAAAATGAAAAATTTGATTAAAAAAAATGGCTAGAAACACTGAAACAGGTAACTAACCAGATTAATCATTGCTCAGTTTCATGTATTTAATGCCATACTCTCTTGCCATGTGTTAATATGACTCTTTGGTTGCTAATGATATTTTTCTATTTTTATAAATTGAGGCCAAAACTAGAGACTCTAACACGATGAATCTGGTTCATCGTGGATGGTTCATCTAACTGACAAGGTACGTGTTCATCACTATACACTTATTGAAATAAGTATAGTCACACATGAGCAGGATTCTATTTATATTTGGTACATTTCAAATTATCAGTACTTATCCCAAAATGAACCCGTTCCAACGAGTCCAATCGAAGCTTAATTAGCCTAGATTATAGGGAGTCATAACCGTCTAATCTACTGACACCCCTGCACCGATTAGACTCTCACTTGACCAAGAATTAAGCTCGTTGTGCATTTATTAACCACACCTTTAAAAAGCCATCATTACCTCTCTAATTCCTCATTCTCTCTTCTTCAAAAAGCATAACCCTCAAACCTAGTTCATCATTCCTATCAACCAAAGTGATCAAATTCTTCTTCTCTCCAAATCTTCATAACCATGTCTTCCACACCACCCCCAGCCACATCCTCATCAACCACCCCTGAAAACAGTGTCGCTCGTGAAGACACTGGGTCAAATTCTCCATCACAACACAGCTCCTCCTCACAATCTTCATCAAGTTCTTCCACCCCTCAAAACTCTACAGTTCCAGAACCTACTCCTTCAACTCAAAAAGCTCCAGCCGTTACACCAAGCCCTACTCCAGCCCCCAGAAAACGTCGAGTGAAAATGCTAGCCAGAAAAACAGCTGCATCTTGTTCACTTGCCAGGAAATTGAATGAAAAACTTCAGGCTAGCCAGACTCAAGATTCTGAAAATTCAAGCGAGTTCTTCAAATTTGCAAATAAGGAAGAAGCAACAGGTTCATCTGATACTGAGAAAGTAACCCCTGAAATTAGGTCTGAACCTGAAATGGCTGAAAATAGGTTTGTTCTGATTTGGTCTTTAGTAGATGTAGAAATACCCGATAGGAGAAGGAAAGTTGGGAAAAATACAAAAATTGAGAGAGTGGGAGAAAAGGTGCAACACTGGCAATATGTGGCCCCGATCTTGTGATCGCTGAGGAGGGTGTCAAAGACTTAGAGGGAAGCAACTCTAGGGAAGCAGAAGCAGGACTGGAAAGTCTACAACATGCAGTGGATGAAACTGGTTCATCTATTGAAGAAACTCTGGCTGACTTGATGAAAAAGTTGGGGAAAACCTACAAACCTAAGTAGAAGAGAACCCCCAAATCCAAGAAAGTTGATACTCCAGTACAAACCAAGAAGAGAAAGGCCTCTTCAACTGCTGATGCTCCTTTCCCTAAGAGTCGTGCTACTAGAAGTACTGTCAGGCAAAGTGAAGAAGAGATGGAAAAAGCTCTGAGGGAGAGAAAAGATAAGAAAGCTGCCAAGGGAAAGGCAAAGGTTGGAGAGCCTGTTGAGGCAATTCAGATTGATATGATGAGATGGACCTGGTCCATCAAGAGGAACAACCGGCTTAGTTTGAAGTTGAGACACCCAAGTCCAAGAAGGCCAAGACTTCTTCAAAGAAGTCAGCTTCTGTGTCTGCCAAACCTTCAACCATTGCCAAGCGAACCAGGTCTAAACCAAAGAAGGTTAAAATCAATGATGATGCTGAGTGGACTGGAGAAGAAGCAGATGAATCTGGTGGGGAAACTGATAAGCTCACAAACTTTGGGATACGTACTATTCTGAAAGGAAAGCTATCCAGGGATCTTGAAGAATATGGGATGATCTTTCTTGTGGACACCTTGGATGTGCAGGGTTGGAAGGACCTGGTACTTCATCTTGACGGCAGGCTGGCAAGAAATGAGCTTGTGGAATTCATGGCAAATGCAGAAGTCAAGGATGGAAGGGTTTCCACTAGGGTACAGGGGCTTGAGATCTCTTTTGATGCCAAAGAATTGGGTGAGATACTTGGTATTCCCTCTGAGGGATATGATGACTACACCAGGCAGAGGTGGCCAAGCTTGGATGGACTCCCTTCAGCCCTTCAAATCACAAGGTTATTCAGTGAGAATGAGAAGGAGATGGAGCCTAGGGCGGTGTTCAAAAGTGAGATGAGGCCACAACACAAACTATTCTTTGAGTTTGTCATCAAGTGCTTACTGCCCAGGCAAGAACGAAGGCAAATTGCAAGTTACATGGATCTCACTCTCATGGAGTGCCCGTACCGTGGTCGGCAGATTAATTGGCCATCCTTCATCATTCAACTACTGGACAGAGTTGTAAATGGCTCCAAGGCACATGCTATACCGTATGGGTTCATCCTAACTGATGTGCTTGCTCACTTCAAGGTACATGTGAAGAAGGCTAAAATGGGCACTGCTAAGGACCACTTTGGGAAGAACACATTACTGACATGTGACTACATTATGAATATCCCTGAGGATGAACCTGGTTCATCTAGGAAAAGGCCTGTTAATAGCAAGGTCAGGACGCTTGTGCATGAAGGTGAGGTCAAGGATGCTGAGATCCTTCATTTGAAAACTCGCCTTACAGGGGTTGAAGCTGAGCGGGATGCTCTCAAAGCTGAATTAGTTAAGGAAAATGAGAAGAATGAGGGTGTACTGCAACAAATGCTCTCCCTTCTTCAAGCAAAGAACCCAACCTCTACCCCTTCCCAGCCTTAGGTGTCCAGTGCCTCCAAACACCCCTCTATGACCTAGTTTGGGATTGTCTGGTTCTGTTATGTTTTTTTGTTTTTTTTTGCTAATGGTTGTGGCTGTTTTTATTTCTTTTTGTGTATGGTGCCTGAACAATTATCCAATCAATGAATTTTGCTATTCTGTTATTGACTTTTTCTCAGTTTCTTAAATAGATTACATTTCTTGGTTTCTTTTGATGATTAATTCATGACTTGCCCCTGCAGTTGCCTCAATGGCCATGAGTAATTATTAAAATTATGGCAAGTTTGTCATTTTGCAACTTTTCGATGATGCCAAAAGGGGGAAGATATGTGCTTTTCAAAGATTGTGATATTTATAACCTAATGAACCTGTTTTCTCCATGATAAATGCTTAATGCTATAAAAAATGTCTATGTTGGATTGAAGTATTTACAGGTTTAAGCACAGAGTTTGTCATCATCAAAAAGGAGAAATTTGTTGAATCAAGTCACTGCATGGTTTTGAAGAATGAAAAATGTCAACACAGTTGAACCAGGTCCATCAGGGAAAACACAGACAAGCAGACTAGATGGCACGAGAATAGTCCATGCGTAGGAGATAAACATCATCTCTGAATTAAGGGGTTATCTCCTAAGCGAAAAGGTTACAAATTGATAGGGAGATGGACTTCGTATTCAAGTAGGACATAATCAAGATAAAGGAAGATCAAGAAAGTTGAGATAGACTAAAACTCTTCCACCAAGGAAGAATTGAATCAGAATTGTACATCAACATCTCAACTACTGATTCTATAAATTGTCGAAGTATTCTTGCTGGAGACTTGCGCACATACACAGAAGTGAAACAAGAATTGAAAGAAAAATTATCAAAGAAATTTTGCAAGCAGTTCATGTGAAGTATCCTTGTGCGACTCAAAAGCTACTTGAACCAGCTCGAAGAACCAATTCCATCTGTTATTTTTTGAGTCTAGTTGTTTGTAGTAGGTGATTACAAATTGTATCTTTCAGCTTTATCTAGAAGC
>MDKH01018403.1:0-14098 GCA_005239495.1 Nicotiana undulata | reverse complement strand
TATATATATGTGTGTGTGTGTGTGTGTGTGTGTGTGTTTGTGTGTGTGTTTGTGTGTGTGTGTGTGTGTGTGTGTATGTTTGATGGGTAGGTCGAGGCTCTATCCCAAACATGATACAATTATGTTATCTCTAGAGTCTTGTAGACGAGTCCTGTGTATTTTGTATATCAGTATTGTTGCCTTTACAGCCCTGTGTATATGTTCAGATTGGTATTTCTGGTTGGAGACATTCATGGCTCCCTCGTCGTCTTGCACATTTATGTATATGAACTTTTGGGTATGTTTACCCCTCAAATGAGAGAGACATCATTTTCAGATGATTTAGACTATGGCCCTATCAACCTCGATTGGTATTGTAATCTTGCAGGTAGGCCTCGCCGTCCTAAGTTGAGGGATACCTCTCCTAAGTTCACAATTACATAGTGGTACGCTCAAGCCGAGTCGGGTAGTGACCACGGCACCCCGGGTTTGGGGCGTGAAACAATCAATATTCTAAATATGCATTTCCTTTAAAATTCACCTCTACGCGACTCAAATCTAGCCAAAAATGACTTAATAATATCAAGCAATGCAAGAGGAACCAATTTTGATCAATAAAGTTAAGATATTTAAAAAATTCCCAAAAAGTCAACAAAACTCAACCAGATCCTACCCAGTCAAAACCCGAGTCGAGGGGTAGATCTCGACTACCCATAATCTCACGAGTCCAAATATGTGTATGGTTTTCAAATCCCGAGTCCAAAAAGACTCTCAAATCTAAAAGAACATTGTCAAAATCCCAAAAAGTTCACTTCAAATCTCGTGATTTTGATATAAAAATTCATAAATAATCATGTTATGATATCAAAATGAAGTCAAAATTATTTACCCAATAGCGTTGTATGGAAATCCTAACTTGAAATTTCCTCCCACCAAATCTAGTGCTCAAAATGTAATTATTTCCCGGAATCTGATCTTTTCATTCAGTTGCAGAAGTCGCATTTGCGACCTGAGGTTTGCAAATGTGGCCTCTACAAATGCAACACAGAGGTCGCAGATGCAAAGCCTACCCAACCATGTGAATGTCGCATATGCAAAAAAAAGTACATCAAATGTGAAACCATCAGGTATTACAAACGAGGGAAAATATCGCAAATGCGGCCTACTACTACCTAGCTCCTCGTCATAATTGTTAGGTTGGCTTCACATTTGCGAAGCCTGCCACCCCAGCCCTCCTTCGCAATTTCCACCAAGTTCACCGCAAGTGAGGCTACTGTAGATGGTAACTGATGCTCACATAGAAACTCACTCGCGAGCTCAAAACACTAAAATAACATCTGAAACCACGAATAGAATGCCAAATTGCGTAGAATTCACGATGGAACTCAAAAACTCCTAAAGTCGCAACCAAACGTCTCATTCCTACAAAACCAATTCGGAATTACACCAAACTTTGCACACATGTTTCAAATGATAAAACAGCCTATTTCAAGTCGCAAAATCAAAATCCAAATCCAATAACCACGAGGTCAAACACTGCTCAAACTTAGGAAATTCTAAACCTTCAAATTGCCAAATTTCGATAAAAGAGCCAATTCAATCTAGGAACCTCCTATTTCAATTCCCATTATGCGCCTATGTCCAGAATCACCATACGAACCAATTAGAATCATCAAAACACCATTCCGGGGTCATTTTCATAGAATTCAAAGTTTGATCCAGTCTTCCAAGCTAGGCATCAAAACTAGGAACTATGTGTTCCAAATCAATCCAAAACATCCTTGAAACCCAACCAACCATTCCTGCAAGTCACATAACCAAAACTACACACACGGGAAGCTTCTTAAGGGAAAACATGGCTCAAATACATAAAACGATCGATCGGGTCGTTACAAAGAGATAACGCATGCTATCATCAAATAAGCTCAAAGTTAAAGGCACAATAAGCCTGAAATTTAAACATGCTTTCCAGAAAAGGAAATACAATACAATGTCAAATATCTTAGTTACATTAAAAATCATGATATAAACCACGAGCATAGGATTATTATGCATGCTCATGATCTAATCTCAACACCACACGGTACCAACCCATAAGCCTGACACTGGCCAAGAGTCCAATATAAGAACCAATCTAGGTTCCTTCATAGGGCCCAAAGTAATATGAGTAATCATCTTACCCTTTTTGGGATATATTCATATCCAAGCGCTATTGCAGCGTGGAACCCGATCCAATCATAATCCGTAATTTATAATCAATATCTGATCATAATGTCCTTTGTGCCATGATCCTTAGCGTTTCTCAATATCCAGCTTTCCAAGTCATGTATATATACATATGAGATGATGTGATAAAGATGTACTCAAACATAATAATAAAATGTGGATGGGTACTAACAAGAATAAGAGATGGATATTAACTAATCATGTAATTTAACTTTCCATAACAGCTTAATACATTAATTTAATATTCTTATGTTCGATCGTGATGTCAAATATGAGCAACAAGAGCCAATACTTACTAAATCATAAGTAATGCTTGAATATGAATACGGCCAAATCAACAAGACAAAACCTTAAGCATGGTTTCTAAACATACATAATCGTAATCATGTTGTCATATAATCAATAAAACAAAGATAGACAATTCGCAAAGTCCATATAAGGCATAATATAAGCCTAAATGTGTCCATATATGTTCATAACCTAGCTACACATATACGCTTGTGACCTTGCATATACGTGGAACCTAAATCATATAGCAAGTAGAAAATAAATCACATATGGCGAGAAGTTTCTCTTACAAGGATACACAAGAGACTTACTTACACTCGAGAACACATTAAATCTTCCAAAACTGCTTTTCCGCTCAAATCCACCTCAATACAAGTCGAATCTTGTCAAATATTACTCAATAAAGTCAAATAATATTACATAAAATAACTCGAAACAATAAAGCTCGAATCTTTAATCAAATTTTAAAAACTAAATAAAAGTCAACTCGTGCCTACATGGTCAGAACCCAAGTCGTGTGGTAGTTCCCTACTACTTATCACCCCACGAGCCTAAATATGTAATTATATTCCAAAAATGAGTCCAAATAAACCTTAAACCATCGAAAATACACTCCATTAAGTTAACAAGAACCTCAAATTTAAATTTAAAATTTCATGATTAATGTGTAGAAACCCATAGGAAAATAAGAGATATATTCAAATATAGTAAAAATTACTCACCCTCTAAGTAGTAGTGAAAATCCCTTCAAACATTTCCTATTTTCATGCTCTAATACTCAAAAATAGTGAAAAATAAACAAATTTCAAAATATGTACTCATATTAGGCTTCCTCGCACCTGCACATAGTTAGCCACTGATACGACCATCGCATCTGCGAGCTTATATCTCCAAGGCTTGCCACGTATGTGCGCATCACTCATCGTAGGTGCAGCCTGTGCACCATCCTCTACATATGCGATGTACACGACATCAGAAAAATCTAGCAATACTAACATGGTCTGAAATAATCCGAAAACACCTTGAAACACAAGAGAGCCCCCCTCCCCCCCTCCCGCGTCCATGTTCCAATCATATGAAGAAGTCTAAATACCTAATACAAACCTATTCTAAGAATCAAAATATCAAAAACAACAATGAAAGCTACGGATCGAAGATCTAATCTATCTTTTAACTTTCAAACTTTCCAACATTGTAGAATGCGTTCGAATCACATTTAGGCCATGGACACTGAAATTTACCTTCTCTCAAATCTCTTCATGCGCATCATTGGTGACACTATAAGAAGAACCTTTTAACCCTTGATGAAAGCTAGATCACGAACCTTTCTATCAGTATAACTCTTCTTCCTATATTTCACTTTACGATGCTTCTCCTGAATCAACTTCATATTTTCCAATCATCACCAACAAAATCTATGCCCAACAACCTCGCCTCACCAGGCTCAAACCGACCAATTTAAGCACGGTAGTCTACAATGTAAGGCATTATATAGAGCCATGTGAATACTAGATTGATAACTGTTGTTGTAAGCAAACTCCGCAAATGATAGAAATTGATCTCACTAGGATTCGAAATAATTAACATATGCTCTCAGCATATCCTCAAGGACCTGAATGGTCTGCTAGGACTACCCATACATCTGTGAGTGAAATGTAGTACTAAGCTCCACCTGCATGTCCAACTCTAGCTGAACTTCTCTCCAAACACTACTAGAAATATAGACTTTTCCCACAGCAGAATCAGTAGGGAAATCTGTGTGAAATTTCAATATTCCCACGACATTCCTAGGGGAGACGCTTGGTGGGAAAATGGCTTGTGGAAAAACAGTTTCCCACGACTTCCGTGGGTAATCCATCGAGTTTCCCACAGAGGGTTTGGTGGGGTCACCTATTGTAATTTCCCACGAACGTCGTGGGAAAAGTAAAAAAATAAAATAATTTCATTTTCTAAAGTTTCCCACCGAATCCATGGGAAGTAATAAAAATAATTTAGATTTCATTTTTTATTTCACCCACGGAATTAGTGGGAAATATTCAGATCCTGGATATTCATAATTAATCCAATTAATCCAAAAGTAGAACAAAAACTCAAAAAATTCAACATTCAATATTCATTATCCAAGCACCATCCAAGACAAGCTAATAAAAGAAACTACTCCTTAGTTGTCATCAGATTTTGGAGAACGGGGCACAGGAAATGCAACAGATGCTAACAGGGAGTTTATCTGAGACTTGATACTTTTAACATCGCTAGTGACAAGTCTTAATTCATCGTCATTTCGCCTCATTTCTTCTTCCCTTTGTCTTTCTTCCTCTCTTCTCCTATCTTCTTCCTCCCTTCGCTTTGCCTCTTCTTCCCTTGCAGACCTTTCTTGAAGATACAATTCCGTAATCTTCGCTACCTTCCTATTCAATTGTTCAAACTCATCCAAATCAACCGAGCAATATGACGAAGAATAAGAACCAGACAATCAAGAAGTACGACGACCGAGACTAAACTCTATTAAGCAGAGTTATTCAAATGAGACTTTCACAATTTTTGGAGCTCTTTACTTCTTGAAAAGCTCATTAATAAGCTACCAACAAATAAGCTAGTTTAAAATAAAGCTCATTAATCTTACATGGGTTGTCTCAGCGTGCGGCTCTAGGCTCTATCCATGTTGTTTTTGTTCCATCCTTCAACTTCTTCATGTGGGTTTCCTCAAACACCTCATCATGAGTAACTGGTCTTCCTTTAGACTTTTCCTGCAAAAATAAATAATATGTTAAAAAATGGTAACTAAAATAGTTATAAATCAAGAAAAATATAATAAACACATTACCAATCTTCTTCGATGAGTCGCGATACTAATTGAGTCGCCCGTGTGCACCGAGCCACCCTTGTCAGACAAACGGGCTGCCCTTCCCTGTTCGCTCTTCTTCTTGAATTTCGAAGATTCCCAATACTCAACAAGTTTAACCCATAAATCATCAAGAATCCAATTTGGCCTCTTTTACTCTCTCGTGCAGTCTGAAGCATATCATTCAACCTATCTTGACGATTCTTAAAGAAAATGACTCGTACCTCAGCCTCATAATCGTGCAGCCATGCACACTTCATCTGCAAATAAAACATGTTAGAATGAATAAAAAGAGTTGAAAACTAAAGTAAAACATTAATTTTACCCTAAATTCAGCAAACATTCTGTCCCTAACGTCAGTTGGAACGTCTGACCAGAACCTCCATGGTGCGTGATAAAATGAACACATCGATTCAACCACGACTTTCGTAGCCTGAGGAGGATGAAAGCTGCATTGAATTTAAAACAAGTTAAAAACAATATTTAGAATTAATTATAAATTAATAAGATGAATATTTACCCTGCTCCATCGGTCACAATAATCAACCTCCGAAGATCATCATATTTTCCAACATTTGGAGGATCCTGCCTTCATGTAGGAGGTTGTGTAGTTGTATCACTATCGGTGAATGGGGATGTCGAATTACCATCGACTCCAATATCTGGCCTAGAAATGCTGGGAGATGAAGACGGGGTGAAATCAGACGAAGGCATGGAAAGTGACTAGCAGGCTGACTAAATGATGAAGGTTGACTAGCAGGCTGACTAAATGATGTAGAGTGAATAGAAAATGCTTTTCAAAGGGACACTACCTCTTAACCAAAATGCTTTTTCTCTACAACCATTAAAGATAGAGCCATATACGAACTAACCAGACCAGATTATACCAATTTATCAGACCCCTTATTTTCTCTTTCTATTTCTATCAAATCCAAACACAGCTCAAAACAAAGAGGAAAGGAACAAAGGGTAGGCAAATATAATTAGAAAAATACCATTTGACTAATATGCATGACTAACACAGCTACATATACTTGAAGGTTTAATAAAAAAGAAAAACAAAATTCATTTTTCCACACTGCACTCATCCTACAATTTTAGCACATAAAAATGATGATATATAGCTGAACAGGACAATAGAGGAAGACATATAATTGATGATCTCCACCAAACCGATCCCAAGACACTGGCAATTTAACAATAGTGAGTTAAACTCACTTCCCCTTATGTACCTGACAATTAGATTCTCCTTTCAAACAGCATATAACTTCAAGTTCATATTTTGAAAAACCAAACCATGCTAGAAGCACCTAGTGAAAAGCACATAGCTTGCGAAACACCTCTTGAGCATCTTATGACATCAACATATCTCAGAAAAGCATAATGCCTCCACATCATCTTAAGATACAAAGTAAAAGTGTCGTGTTGACATAAGAAAAACATGATTGTTACTTTAATTACTGCTACGGACAGTTTAGTGGAACTAATAAGTGGTGGTTTTGTACATTATCTGGTTGAGATTTCAGAAAAAAATAAGAAGTAATATTTGAAGTGTAAGTTAAAAAAAGGGGCGTGAATTCAATTCTCACAGTCTCCCTTCTTATTTTTCTTCCCTGTCACTCATATGTAATAAAAAGGAAAGTAAAATTTACTACTGTTAATCCGTACCTTTTATAGATTTTTAGATGTAGTTGACATTCAAATGAATTGATGGTCTATTTAACAATTTCATTTTTTTAGAGGTTCAATATTTGTTAATATCCGGAATATGAATTTTTTTCCTGTGAACTAAAGTGATTATACATTATTTAAAGGAAACAGAATGGACATCACATTGAGAGCACATGACAAACTTTGAGCATTTGAAAATGTATTTCAACCTAAATCTAAGCATCATGTAATTTCTTATTACCAACTTACATAAGAAAATAGAACCTTTTTGTCTATAAATAAAAAAGTAATAGGATTGCCGGACTTTTCCCCGAGATTTTTAATGTAGATAAAGATAATTCCTAAAGCTATTCTTGGTCAAATCATATTCCTTCTCCCTAAAATAGGAATAGATTTTTATTAGCGTATGATCGAGATCACAATTTCTGATTCCAAACTTAAATAGCAAAATCATCGGTAATTACCAAAGAAAATAAAAAAGAAATAAGAATTTCATAACTTAAATAAACTATATATTCTCGAACATATGTATGCACAGCCACATATTAAACACATTAACATTATAAAATCAAAAATCAAGAAAATAATATGCGTGAAAAACATGAGAAAAATAACATATAACTTCAAATCTCAGACCAATCCAAAGCTTAATCATACTTTCGTTGTCTCTACAGAGTATTAGAAGACAAATAAAGATGAGTGCAAATACAAATCTTCTACAATTGCACCAACTTATTAGATTTTGTAGTATAAAAATCATGTCCTGTGATATATTAATTTGTTATTCATCTTATATTGTATAAATAATGAGATTGTATCACTCCCCCAACAACGTACTAATGCCGTAATGAATTTAAATCTAGAGGCTAAGCCTCATCATCAAGTCCAAACACTTGAGAGATATCTAAATGCACAAAAAAAAAAACTCGACAATCTGCTTTATTAAAACAACGCAGAGTTGCTTTAAAAATAATGGACAAACACCCAACCAAGTGCCAACAAAAATTCTGTAAGTACTATTCTCAGCACTTGAGAAACAGGATTTTAACTTACCAAATTCTTAGCACCAGGAAGGTTTCTGTTTTTGGCAAGATTGACAGAAAGGTCAAGATTATTCAACTGCAACAAAATTTATACAAAATTTTATGTCTTTCATGGTCATAGATTACCAAAATTTACAGTACTGGAAATGCATCTACATAAATATGCATGTCACCAGAAATCGAGAAAGAGGGCAACTTGATTCGCTCCACATTGATCTTTTTAAACCTAGGGTTTGAAATAGTATAAAATCCTTTAGTTTCAAAGTACTTTGGGCAAAATCAACAACGAAAAAGGAGATGCTGAGTGTGAGAGAGAGATAGAGATAGAGAGAGAGAGGGGGGAGGGAGGCGTCGAATACCTGGAAATTGAGTGAAGGGAGGCGTCTTGAGGGAGGGAAGATACAGAGGGCAAATACTATGCGAATAGAATGAGGGAAAAGGTAAGTTATGTGAATAATAATACTTTTCCACTACTATCCTGGCAAATCTCTGTGGGAAATCTTTTTCTATAATTATAAGGAATATTTAAAACTTTAAAAATATCCTTTTACACTTAGTCCATGGAAATATGTAAAAAAGTTTTTTATTTATTATTTAAGTTCCCACTGTCTTCGGTGGGAACTTTTTTCAGTTTTATATATTTAATTTTTTAATTACTTTTCTTGCATAATTAGAGGGAACTAATTTGCCGCGCATTTTTGCGCCAAAATTTTCCCACGAATACTCTCTGGCAAATGTTATTGTTTTTGTAGGAAAAGAAATTTAAATTTTCCCACTGTATTTAGGTGGGAATTCCCAATGAAAATTTTTCGGTGGGAATTTTCGTGGAAAAATGATGTGGGAAAATGATGTGTTTCTAGTAGTGAAAAGAGTGATGTTAACTGCATAACCCAATCTACTATGATATAAACATGCACACCATGCAAATGGACAATCTCTCTAATACAAATCTGAGCCAACATCTATTAAGTGTAAGTGGTCATGAACGAACGAAAAGCTGCAGAATTAGTCAATTTATCAACAGTGCCCTAAATAGTATCGAACTTCCTCAAGGTCCATTGTAATCCTACTACAAAGTCCATAGTAATGGTCTCCCACTTCTACTCTTGTATATCTAACCTATGAAGCAAACCACCTAGTTTCTAATGATCATACTTGACCTGCTAATAATTCAAACACCGTGAGACATGCCCAACAATTTCCTTCTTCATCCTCCACCACCAATAATGCTGATTCAAATCACGTTTTATCTTTATAGCACATGGATGAATAGAATAGCATGAACTATGAGTCTCCTCAAGCATCAACTCCCTCAAAACACCATATTATAAACACAGACCCGACCCTAAAGATGCAACACACCATCATCACTAATGACCACCTACTTAGCACCAACATCATGTCTTTAACAAGAAGCAAATCAGGATCATCATACTGACAGGCCTTGATGTACTCAAACAAGGACGACTGTGTAACAACACAAGGAGGAACTTTGCCGGTCTTGGAAGTATCAACTCTCAACAATCTATTAGCCAAGGCTTGAACATCCACAACCAAAGTCAACCCCTAAATTGGAATAAATTCCAAAATATACATACTCTTCTCCTTCTTACTCAAAGAATCTGCTACCATACCCTCCTTACCTGAATGATATAAGACAGTGATATCATAATCCTTCATCAACTCCAACCACCTCCGCTGCCTCAAATTCAAATCCTTTTGCTTGAACAAAAGCTGAAGACTCTGACCATTAGTGTAAAACTCACAAGACACGCCCTACGATAATGCCTCTAAATCTTGAGTGTATGCACAATAGCGGCTAAATCCAAATCATGAATCAGAGAATCCTTCTCATAAGTTTTAACTGGAGTGACGCAAAGGAAATCACCCTATCGTCATGCATCAACACTCAAACAAGACCAATATGCGAAACATCATAATAGACAGTATACATTCCCAATGCCGAGGGCAATATAAAAATTGGAGCTATAGTCAAAGTAGTCTTGAGCTTGTAAAAGCTCAACTCAAATTTGTCAAACCATATGAATGGAGCTCGTTTCTGAGTCAACTTTATCAATAGAGCGGCAAATTATGAAAATCCTTCCATAAAGCGTCAACAGTCGCTTGTCAAACCTAAGAAACACCTAATAGTTGTAGTTGTAGAAGGCCTGGGATAACTTTGAACAACCTCAATCTTCTTCGGATGAACCTTGATACCATCACTAAAAACAACATAACCCAAGAATACTACTGAATCATACCAAACCTCGCACTTGGAGAACTTGGCATACAACTTTTTTTCCTTAGAATCAGAAGTGCGATCCTTAAATGTTGTCGTGTTCCTCACCACTACGTAAATATACCAAGTTATCCTTAATGAATACAATGTCAAAGAATCCAGGTAAGGCTAGAACCCACCGTTCAAGTGCATGTAAACTGCAAGTGCATTAGTCAAACCAAAGGATATCACCAAGAATTCACAATGCTCATAACTAGTCATGAAAGTCGTCTTAGGGATTTCCAAAGCCCTAATATTTACATGGCAATAATCTGATCTCAAATCAACCATCGAGAATACCCTGGCGCCCTGAAGCTAATTGAACAAACCATCTATATGAGGCAATGGATACTTTTTCTTCATAGTAACCTTATTCAACTGCCTATAATCAATGCACATCCTCATGGAGCCATTCTTCTTCTTCATAAACAACATCGGTGCACCCCATGGAGAAACACTTAGTCCCGTTATCCAAAAACTCATGCAGCTGATCCTTTAATACTCTCAACTAAGCTGGAGCCATGCGATACAGTAGAATAAATATGGGTGGAGTGCCCGACACTAAATCAATATCAAAATCAATATCCCTATTAGGTGGCATTCGATGTAAGTCTACAGGAAATACATTTGGGAACTCCGACTAAATCAACTGTAAGAGTCTCAACACTAGCATCCTAAATAAATCAAGAAACGTCAAACACCCCTTCTCAACCATCCGATGAGCCTTCAAAAATGAAATCATGCTACTAGGGGTATGACCAAGAGAACCCCTCCGTTCTAACCTTGATAATCTCGACATCATTATAGTCTTAGCTTGAAAATAGAGAATAACATGATAATGAGATATCCAATCCATACCCATAATCACATCAAAGTCTACCATGTTAAACAACATAAGTTCAACTCTAGTCTCATATCCCTAATGATAACCACACAAGATCGATATACATGATCCACCAATAGATATAGACACACGAATAAGAATATCAAGATAACCACAAGGAATATCAAAATAATAAGAATAATATGATGAAACATATGAATAAGTAGATCTCGGATCAAACAACGCAAAATCTTCTCTGTGACAGATTAAAATCACATTTGTAGTCGTAGCTTCTGAGGCTACCGCCTTGGGTCCACCCAAAAATCCATAGCAATGATCCTGACCACCACAGATCTGACCTCCACCAGCCTAAACCCCTCATCTAGGGCAACCTCTCACTGCATGTCTTCCCCCTCTAACTAACTATCTGAGGATGAAGCAACTAGTATGAGGACCATTGACTGAGAAATCTGCCAAGATGTGCCTCTAGCAAGGTAGGGACAATGCCTTCTGATATGGCCATACTATAACAAACCCTCTATGATGAAGTCTACTGAACCTAAATTTGTCCCTGATGAACCGAATACCTACTAGAAGAACCCTGAATCCACGAAGGACGATACAAAATCACTATGAGGCAATATAATGACCAGGCTGGTTGTATTGAGTATATACATCCAGTTTGATGGTTTGAGCTCTTGAGTAGGTTCATATGTTGTACTATTACTTTGGTGTATCGTCGGTTATGGTTTTTGAGTGCTTCAAGATTTTATTTGGAATAATGATTCTCATTGTGGAAGCTTTTAGTCGAAAGAGTTGACCAAGTTTGACTTTGGTGCATATGACCTTGGATCAGTATTTTGATGGATCGGTATGTTTATGGTATTGTTAAGTCTAGATGATAATATTGCACTTGGGCGTATATCCGGATATGCACTTGGATATCATTACAAGATTTTGTCTCTATTTGGCAAAAGGTTTACAATTTGAAGGTTTGGAAAGTTCATAGGTTTGAGCGGGAGTTGACTTTCATGTTATTTAGTTCAGACTGTTGTTCCATGAGTTGGAATAGGTTCCTCGTGTTATTTGGGACTTGTGTGAAAAAATTGATGTCATTTAGACTTGATTTTGAAGAGGAGAATTCGAAGAGTAATTTCACTACTGCATTGGAGATAAAGAATTTGTACTTGGATTTGGTTTTATATATTGTTTCCCATGGAATTCTACACCTAAACATTTTGAATTTTAAATTGAAAATAGGGGTTTTGCCTACAACTTAAGTGGTTTATTTTGCAGATTTGAGTTTCCTTTTGGACCCTATTTTGAATCTAGTTACATATTTGGAATCTTGAGGTTATGGGTAGTCAAAATCTACCACTTGACTCGAATTTTGATTGTACGCCCGAATTGACTTTTGTTGACTTTTGGGGATTTGATTAAAGACTATATCTTTATTGTTAGAATTGATTCCTACGACTTTGTTTCATGTTATTGAAGGTGGTTTTTTGTTGATTAAAACTTATTGAGTGGAGGTAAGTCTCTTCTCTATCCTTGTAAGAAGCAATTATCCCCATAGGTGATTTATTTTCTATTTGTTGTTCAATTTATGAGCCACGTACATGCGAGGTAAAAGCATATTTGTCTAGATAGGTTTTGACCATATCCGATATTGTTAACTTGATATATGCTTTGTTTGGATTATGTGAAATTAATATTCATGCTTCCATTGATTTTTTGTCTACGTGATAATTTGTAAATATGATTTAGGAGCATGCTCATGGTTATGACATGTCATTCGAGAATCAAGGATTATTTTTCCATGATGAGTTTTACTATTAACCCGTAGTCATACAAATGTCTTATTTGCTCTATGATTTTGTGGTTCCTATGGCTTAAATGTGTCACAACCCTAAATCGCACCGAAGTCGTATGATGCCTAACAAACTCTAGGCAAGGGAACATTCAATATACAGAAATAAACTTCATTAACAGTAAAAAAAAATAGTCTCAAAAGCGAAATAAGATAAATAAATGTGGCCAAATAGTGATACAATTGAAATACCATCCTAGAACTTGGTGTCAACAAGTACACGAGCTCTCTACAGAATAAATAAGTATAATGGTCTGAATAATGATACAATAATGTCTAAAGTACATAAGCAATAATAACAAAAGTAAGGAGAGGGACTCCATGGCCTGCGAATAGAACAACAGAGCTACCTTCAAATCTTCAACATGTATTGATACGACTCTCTAACAATCAACTTTATCTGCAGCACCTGGATAGGCATAAAAAGTGCAGAGTGTAGTACGAGTATAACCGACTCCATGCACTCTGTTGTAGAGGTATAAAGAGAAAATGAACACTTGTTATGAACTAAAAACGTTTCTATTGTAACAACTCTCAAGCAGCAGTACCCGACCACGTCATGAGCCGCTACAATACTAGGAACAAGGTGAGTTACTCATTGGAGTACGATCTAGGTGGATTTAGAGTTATACTGATATGGGCAACTATAAGATCTTTGTATGAAGAATTTTTGTAAATCCCAGAGTGGCTCAAGAAAGATCTCAACACTGGGATGCTTTACATCAGATTCGATAAACATTATGATAGTGTGTGCATAAGTGAGCAGATGTTATCCACTTGAATAAGAAGGTTCTATAACGAATTCATCAGGTATAGTCCTTTGTTGAGAATGTAGGGGAAAAAGTGGGAAATATTGACCTAGGGTTGTGACTCAATTCAAAGAAATAATTATAGAACTCAATTCCTCAAGAGGTTGTAAGTAAGAGAATGGTGATAAACAGGCTTCACAAATAATGCGTGTCATTCAAAGAGTAGATACATGCAATGTTTTGTGATTCATATTCTTGTTAGACCATAATTATGTCACGACCCGAAATCCCACCTTCGGGCCATGACTGCGTCTAACGTTGAACCCGCT
>ML289860.1:0-23371 GCA_005239495.1 Nicotiana undulata | reverse complement strand
ATATATATATATATATATATATATATATATATATATATAAAGATCTTTACAAAGGACGAAAAACCTCAACAAAATATACGAAAATACAAAAATGCAGAAAAACCTACAAGGCACCTACGCCTGATATTCGTCGGAGCCCGCCTCATCACCGGGACCATCAGGGTCTTCTCCGCCCTCGAATCCATCGGAAGCCTCAGAGCTGTCACACCTCAACCTCGGGAGGCGCGATTGGCGCTCAACCGAGTGAACTTGACTGAGCAAGCCTATTAGACTATTCTACCCAACTCATTATGATCAAGAAAACAGGTTATTATTAATTATACAACAGGAAGATTTTGTAAATATTTCCAAATCGATTCAATTGTTACATCATTGGTAAGTTTTCCAAAATAACATACACTTTTCAATTTGGGAACAAGGGTCCAAAAATACAATATAATCCACTGACCCTTCCAATGCCCATATACAACCCACATAGTGTCTATGGAGCCTCTAAAGATACAAAAGTGAGTCATACCAACGCCGACAACATAGCCCCGACTATACCTCAAAACATGGCAAAGATATAAACAAAAGATGTACTACATGACCCCATGAAGAAATGGGGCTCACCAAGTCTGCTGGGAACAAGATGATGATGCACCACTAGCTGCGATCAACACTTTTTGCTATAGAACCACCTACATCCATTTAAATATGTAGCGCTCCCGGCAAAAGGGATATTAGTACTGTCGAATAGTACTAGTATGTATAACTAAACACCATCTCATTAGAAAGAACAATAATACAAGAAGAAATAATAATGCAATCAATGGAAACCTTAAACAACACTACAACATCAAATTAAGGATCACATAAGCTTTCAAGTAATTTTCAAAGCTTTAAATTGGGACATCATTAGTATCAATACCTCATCATTCACAATACCACCGTACTTTAATACGGAGTCTGATCATGACCCGATCGGCTAGGTCGTCCCAATGGAGACATTCACCACAATCACAATTCCAGTTTCAATTTGCAGCACAGTACCACCATGTGTGCAGCATGGCGTTCGATCACGGCTCGATCGGCTAGGCTATCTCAGCCAAGACATTACCATTTTCCATCGATCCTCTCATTTAATATTTCTTTCACATATATCAATTCATCGGCACTAGTGGCCACAATCATTATATCATACATATGCTCTTGGTCGTATTTCATAATGCAAGTTCTTTCCCACATTTCACATTATTATCATTTCAACAAACAAGCCTTTAAATTCTAGATATTGAGTACACACGAGAGCACTTACAGATCATAGGTAAGTAGAAGAGTGAGTTTTAGTCATACATACCTGAAATTTGCCCGTTAATAATACTACGGCGTCCACCACACTAAAAAACTTCAATCCACAACAATGCAACACATTCGTAACTATATTAGTAAGATTTATATACTTTAGGTCATTTAGACTCTTTATCAAACATCTAATGTGCATATCTCTCTACAACCTCCTTCAATGGAATTTCTTCACCTAACAACCACCTTCCATACCAATGAGTCACCTTACCATCGTCTCTAGGCCATCCACAACTTCCATTAGCACATGCATGCTCAACAATTCACACCAAAACCATCAATCTCCTTAATTAACCTATTTCACAATCTCTACAACACCCACACAACCTAGGTTAGGCACTTATGGCTTCTAATCACTATCCCATAAGTCCTAACATATATTTCATACATAAATAACCATCATAGGGTAGTTAGAGATGGTAGACATACCTCTTGTAGTAAGACTCTAGAGAATCCCCACTCATAGTGTTCTTCACCGATTTGGGGATTTGAATGGAAATCTATGGATCTTCAATATTAATCCTTGTTAATATAATTGTTTAATCGACTCAAAGTACTCCAAAAACATTACCTTGGTTCATGGGAGGGAAGTATGGGACGGATTCCCCTTGATAGAGCAAGCCCTAGCTCAATGAAATGACTTAAACACTCTCCCTACCCGACCTTGGGGGTAGTTATATATCTCCTACGTGCGCGGCCGCGCACCTGGTCAAGTGGCCTGATCGGTGCCAAACCTACACCACTGTAGAGTAGCGAGGATGGTCGATGCAGTTTTACCTAACAAGGTCGGGATCGATTTCCACAAGGAGTTAATTGATTTGGAATTAGGTATCTATCTAGATCTAAATGCGTGTGTTGTTCTGAATTGAACTTCCAAACATGATTGTGATGATTCTACTTCTACTTCTATTTCTATTTTATGATAAGATTAAAGCTTAGTACACTTTTTTATGTGATAGTTTTCAAGTGTTTAAAAGGACTAGAGTAGTGACTTCCGCCTAGGTGGATATTTAACGGGTATCAAGAATATAGGGCTAGTTTGATCAATTTGGGGTCGTAATATAGCTATCACACCCAAGTACTCACTCTATACCTCTCGGTAGTTTGAGTGATTTTGCCCAATTTGGCTTTCTCAAGTCCAAATGGGTATTCATGCAATACAAGTGATATTAGCTCAAGTTGGGTATTACTCTCTCTAGGTTTAACCCTTTAATTGGGGCTATCAATTTCTTGAATTCACCCCAATTCCTTGTTAGCCTAATTTTCCTAGACTTAGTCCCTTTTTCTCAAGAAGAGCCTAAGTAAAAAAAGGTATGGATTAGTGTTTGCAACCACTACAATTCTAGCATGAATTAGGCAAAATATCACTAACCCATAAACAATCAAGCCCTAAAATTCAAGACCCATTAAATACTCACACTAGGGTTGGGTCACAATGCTAGATATGGGTCTTGCTACTCATAATAATAGAAGAAATCAAAGATAAAGAAAAGATATAATTCATAATATTAAAGTAAAAGATGAAAATCTAATGTTATAAGGTAAATCTTGTACAAAATTGCCCAAATAGGGAAATCTAGCCGTCTCACGTGCTCAGCAAAAACATAACATAACCTAAAATTGACAAAAAGATCTATTTATACTAAGCTGAAATTTCCGGATGAAAATACCCCTGCGGAGGTTTCGCGGCCGCGTAATTCTGACCGCGGCCACACTCTTGCTTTCCCAGCCACGTAATTCTGATTGCGGTCCGCGTTTCTTCACATCTGGGCCTGGGTTGAACCTTGTTTTGCGGACCGCGTAATTTCCACCGCGTCCGCGTGAGAGACTTCTGCGGCCGTGTAATTTTGACGCGGACCGCCTTTCTCATTTTTTCTTGAAATATGAAATCTATGAATCTTAGCAACCGCGGTCTGCAGAGTTCCAATCGTGGCCACGCTAGTACTTTCGCGGCCGCCTCTTTCTGACGCAATCCGCGTTCATATTTGTGCCCAAAAACCATCTCTCTGATTCTCCATTTCGCGGACCGCGTAATTATGTCCGCGTTCGCGTTGACACTTTCGCGGCCTCACTTTTCTATCGTGGTCCGCGTTCCGCAGCTCTTGGCCCAGTCTTGGTTTTTGTTCAAGTTTTGACTCCTTTGTGAGTTGATTATGGCTCCTTTGGCTCATTTTGAACAATCCCTGCAAGCAAGCATATTAAGTTAGTTTCCGGGAATACCTTCACGCATTTTTTGTCCAAAACATAATTAAAAGAGAGTAAATAATAGGCTAAAATCCCTACTTATCATGGTCGCGCACACAAGGCAGAAACTCCCAAATATGCGCGGCCGCGCACCTGGGCACGCATATGACATAGTTCGGGTAAAATGGCCATAACATTATGAATACATATCCAAATGAGAAACGGTTTTATGCATTGGAAACTAGAATCAAAGGTCTCTAATTTGATAGGTAGATCACCTCTTGGATGTTTTTATTTTGGAAGCAGCATGCGTTTGAAGTCGGACCTTGTGCGAATTTTCCTGAAACTTTAGCCCATTGCATAGTTCCCAACATGGCTTAGTCCTAGGGATCTCCTTAAGGACTCAACAGTATCCAATACAACTCCTAAACGTATTATCATGATCATCTAAGTTTTTACAGTCCTTAACTCCTCGTGGAAGGCAAGACGACACTTAAGCGACTTGTGAGTGTGTTTGTGGTCTCAGACTAATAGGGAATTCTTTTGAGGGGCCTCGTATCCTCCCGCACTTAATATAATTCGTCCTCGAATGAGGTTCAAATTTCACTATTAACATCCGATGCGACTTACCTGCCATACCACACACCAGCAGTTCGAAATTAGACTAACTCCCTAAAATTTGCAAAAGTTTCACCAGGGTTTCCTTTGTAACAGGGCATATCCACATGTCAGAGAATCCTAGAAACCAATCCTAACAACATATACATAATCCAAAGATGCAACATAATATGAAATCATACCAATCGTGGCCTCATAAGCAATACATTACTAGAAAAGGAACATTATTAACATCAATTATCCAGGTGATACACAAATTATAGAAGGTAAGCTTTCAACATCTTCATAGGACACAAATACTTAATTACATAGCTATCCAAACAAGTGAGGGTACTTCTTCTTCATTTCTTCCTCGGCCTCCCAAGTGGCCTCTTCAACCTACTGTTTTGCCATAACACTTTCAGAAAGGCAATTTCTTTATTTATTAACTTTCAGACTTTCCTATCAAGAATGGAAAATGGAATTTCATCATATGACAATTCCTCATTAACCTCAATAGTCTTAACCGGCACAATAGTAGACGGATCTCCAACTACCTTCTTCAGCATGGACACATGGAATACTGGGTGCACTAATGCCATCTCAGGTGGAAGCTCAAGCTTGTACGCCACCTTTTGAATGATTCCGTACGACCCGAAATACCTCGGACATAACTTCTCTTTCTTTCCAAACGCATGATACCCTTCATGGGGGAAACCTTCAAGAATACCCAATCATCTTCCTTGAATTCCAAATCTCTTCGACGAACATCCAAATAGGACTTTTGACGGCTCTGAGCAGTTTTCAACCGCTCCTTAATAATCTTAACCTTCTCTATATCTTGATGCACGAGGTCTGGTCCTATCAATTCATCTTCCCCAACTTCAAACCACCCAATAGGAGATCTACATCTCCTACCATATAATACCTCAAATGGTGCCATCTGAATACTAGCATGGTAGCTGTTGTTATAAGCAAACTCTATGAGTGGAAAATGATCATCCCAGCTACTTTGAAGTCAAGAACGCAAGCACGCAACATATCCTCAAGCATCCGAATAGTCCGCTCTGCCTGCCCGTCAGTTTGTGGATGAAGGTTGTACTAAGATTTGATGATAGGTGAATTTAACTATAATTATGCCCCTAATGAACCACACTTTGTGTTGTTTTTAATGTAAATATTGATGACAAAATGCTCTGATTAGTGTCTTTTGTGCTTTTCAGGTTATATCTCACGAGGAGAGGACTTTGGAGCAATTTGGAGTCAACTATGGAAATTTGAGGCCAATCACATGATATCCATGACTTGCACTGAACATTAAGTGAGAAGAGAACTGAAGGCAGGCCATCGCGACCGCGGTGCGACCGCGGTGGAAGGAACTGAAGCCCGGAAAATTAGCCGCGGTGAATCGCTGGAACTTCAGGGACTAAAAGTGCAAACACGGGATTTTATTGCCCCAAACCCTATATAAGTGTTAGAATTCCGCCCAAGAGAGGGGGAGACTAGTTTTTGAGCAGCAAATTAGAGAATACTTCATTGTGAGAAGAGATTGGAACAATTAGACCTTCAAATCTTCTTCTTTCATCTCTTGTTATGGGTAGTATGATTTCTATTGGGTTTTTGTCATATTTGAGCATGAGTGGCTAAACACCCATTGTTCTGGGGTTGTGATTTAGCCATGAACATTGTTATTCGACATTAATTTGATCTTGATTATAATTCACTCAATATATGGTTGTTTCTTCAATTATGTGGTTAATTGCGTAATTGTTTGGCCAGCAGTTAGGTTCTATATACTATCTATGCTATGCTTGGGAAAGCCGTGTATAGATTAGAGAAGAGTTGAAGAGAGAGCGATCTTAACCCTCAAGGGGAGCGGATTTGTGGCTAAGGATAGGAATATACCTAGTCACCGTGCTTAATTAGATATCGTAATCTTAATGCATTCTGATAGATTAATTTCATAGGAATATAGGTGTTAATCTATTGAGAACAGGCGAGTAGTGCTTCGGGAGAAGGCTATGATAACAATTATCGATTAATTAGCAACCATGAGTGAATTATATGAAAGGGAGAATTAATTAGAATACAATACGAATGGTGAAACAATCACAACCCTGGAATATTTGTCTCTACTGAATACATATCAACATTTTTCGTTACTTGATAATTAGTTAATTCCTAGAATTGTAGTTTAGCATAATTACACTATTGGATCTTATTTTGGCTTGGTTTAATAACAATTATAGTAAAGTAGTGAGTAGTTTATACAAGTCTCTGTGGGTTCGACAATCCAATTTATCATTATATTACTTGTACGACCACGTATTCTTGCATGTGCATTTGGGAGCAACAAGATTCACCTATGTACCCAAACCTTGCTGAAACTTCTTCCAAAAGTTAGCTATGAATTGTGCTCCTCGATCCAAAATGATAGAAACTGGAGTGCCATGCAACCTGACTATTTCTTTGATATACAACTGAGCATATTGTTCCACTGTGTCGGTATATTTAACTGGAAAGAAGTGTGTTGATTTCGTGAGTTGTTCCACAATCACCCAAATTGAGTCAAACTTGTGCGGCGTGCGCGGTAATCCTACCACAAAGTCTATATTAATCATTTTCCACTTCCACATTGGAATTTCTATGTTCTGCGCCAAGCACCGGCCCTTTGATGTTCGGCCTTCACTTGCTAGCAGTTTTTACATTTTGCCACAAAGTCCGCCACATTCCTATTCATGTCATTCCACCAATAAACCTCCTTGAGATCATGATACATCTTTGTAAAACCCGAGTGCACGGAATACCTAGAAGTGTGAGCTTCATCCATGATTCTTTCCCGAAGATCATCTACACTTGGAACACATAGCCTCCCTTGGTACCGTAGTGTACCATCATCTATGCTAAGAGAAAAGGTTGTGGTATTATGTTTATGAATTCCCTCCTTTAATTGTTCCAGCAATGGATCCTTGTATTTCTTTTCTTTGACCTCCACCACCAACAAGGACTCGACCCTATTATGCACAATCACTCCGCCTTCACTAGAGTCCGTAAGACGAACTCCCAAACTAGCTAACTGGTGGACCTCCCAGGCCAACGACCTACGATACGCCTCCAAGTGAGCCAAACTTCCCATAGAGTTCCGGCTAAGAGCATCTGCTACAACATTAGCCTTCCCTAGATGATATAAAATATCGATGTCGTAATCCTTGAGCAACACAAGCCATCTTCTCTACCTTAAATTCAATTCCTTCTGTTTGAAACTATATTGAAGGCTCTTGTGGTCCGTGAATACATCCACATGGACCCCATACAGATAATGACGCCAAATCTTCAATGCAAAAACCACTGCCGCAAGCTCTAAGTCATGTGTTGGATAGTTCCTTTAATGATTCTTGAGTTGCCTAGAAGCATAAGCTATACCCTTGCCATATTGCATTAACACACACCCAAGCCCAATTCTTGAAGCATTGCAATATAACACAAACCCATCAGTACCCTCTGGCAGGGTAAATATCGGCGCCTTACTCAATCTTGATTTCAACTCCTGGAAGATCCTTTCACAAGCATCGGACCATTGGAACTTAACCGCTTTCTACGTCAATTTAGTCAACGGAGAGGTAAGAGTAGAGAACTCCTCCACAAACTTCCTGTAATACCTGGCCAAACCCAAGAAACTGCGAATCTCTGTTGGAGTTTTGGGTCTAGCCCAATTCTTCACTACCGCAATCTTTTGAGGATCAACCATAATTCCTTCTCTAGAGACGACATGACCCAAGAACGTGACAGATTCAAGCCAAAATTCACATTTCGTCACATACAATTGGTGCTAATGAAGAGTGTGTAGAACTGCCCTGAGATGATCGACATAGTCCTGTCGACTTCGTGAATATACAAGAATATCATCAATGAACACTATCACAAAGGAGTCAAGAAAATACTCGGAGACTCGATTCATAAGATCCATGAAAGTTGTCAGGGCATTTTTTAGCCCAAAAAACATTACCCGAAACTCAAAGTGCCCATATCAGGTCCTAAAAGTTATTTTCGGAATATCCTGCTCCCTTATCTTCAATTGGTTTGGTCTGTTGACCATAGATCAATTTTAGAGAAATACCTAGCACCCTGGAATTGATCAAACAAATTGTCTATCCTTGGTAGTGGGTGCGTATTTTTTATTCTGGCCTTGTTGAGTTGCCGATAATCAATACACATCATTAGCAATCCATCTTTATTTCTTACAAAGAGAACCGGTGCAGGCGACACACTCGGTCGGATAAAACCCTTCTCTAACAAATCTTTCAATTGTTCCTTTAGCTCTTTCAATTCTGTCGGTGCCATTCTATAGGGCGAAATAGATATAGGTTGCGTGCCTGCCATCACATCAATCCCAAAATCAATCTTCGTGTCTGGCGGAATACCAGTGAGCTCATCTGGCAAGACATCCGGAAATTCATTCATCTCCGGCATAGAATCAAGCGTAGGTGCCTCAGCATCAGTCTCCGTGACCTGGACCAAATGATAGATACACCCCTTGTTAATCATCTTCGCGGCCTTAAGGTAAGGAATAAACCTACCTTTTGGCACCACATTATCCCCCTTCCACTCAACCACCGGCTCATTTGGTAATTCAAGCCTCATAGTTCTAGTTCGGAAATCGAGCTTGGAAAAACATGAATAAAGCCAATCCATCCCCATAATTACATCAAAATCAACCATCCCCAATTCAATAAGATCGGCCATGGTATCTCGACCACGTACTGTGACAACACAATCTCTATAAACTCGCGCGGCCATGATAGACCCACCAACCGGAGAAGATATGGAGAATGGCTCATGAAGTTGTTCCGGTTCTATCCCAAATCCCATAGCAACATAAGGGGTAACATAGGACAAGGAGGAACCGGGATCAGTAAGAGCATACCCATCATGAGATTGGACAGTCAATATACCTGTGACAACATCTGGATAAGCCTCTGCACTCTGGAAACCACTCATAGCATAGAAACGGCTGGGTCCTCCCGAGCTCTGTGGACCACCCCTAGTTACACCATGCCATGCGGGTGCAACAGTGCCTCGAGCTGGAGAGGGTGCTGAAGATGTAGCAGCTGCTAGACTGGATGGTTGTGTTGTGCCCCTACC
The DNA here is from genome assembly GCA_005239495.1 of Nicotiana undulata. Classification (NCBI taxonomy): domain Eukaryota; kingdom Viridiplantae; phylum Streptophyta; class Magnoliopsida; order Solanales; family Solanaceae; genus Nicotiana; species Nicotiana undulata. The sequence goes on along the minus strand of ML289860.1, from coordinate 14,104 downwards.
CGCACCCTGGCGGTATACACGACACTCCCTCTGAATATGGCCTCTCATTCCACACCCGTAGCATATGGGCAAGTACATGTAGCAAATCCCTAAGTGCATCTTCCCATACCTGGGGCATGGGGGCCTCCGCTGCTGCTGCGATCTCCCTCCTGACCGACCCTAGTGGTGGAGTCCTTATTGCCCTGCCTGGGCCTGAAATGACTCCACTGCTGCTGCTGACTCGGCCCCGATAGCGGTGCATTGGCTGAAGACTGAGAAACAGACCGGGATGACCCTGATGATCATCCCTTGAAAGATGATCTTCCCCCACCAAATGACTACCCGAAGTTTCCCGTAGACCGGGCCTTGCTGCTACCCTCTCGCTCCATCATGTTCTTCAATTTACGGTTCTCTGTGGCCTGAGCAAATGCCACCATCTTCCCATAATTCATATCAGAATTCAAGGAAACTGTAGAAGTCTCATTAATAGTCAAAGAACTAAGGCCCCGAACAAACCGGCGCACCCTGGCCTCCATAGTGGGCAATATGTGAATAACATACTTGGATAGGCGTGTGTACTCCATGTGGTAATCCTACACACTTTTGCTCCCTTGCTTTAGATTCTCAAACGCATCTGCACGGGCTGCCTTTGACTCAGCAGGCAAGAAATGATCCATAAAGGCATCAACAAACTCACCCCACCTCGGTGGATGGCTCCCCTCCCCATGGGAGTCTTCCCACAACTCAAACCACGAATAGGTCACCCCTTTCAGGTGGTAGAGATCCAACTCCACACTCACTATCTCAGTTGCACGCATAACCATGAGGGTTTTTTGCATCTCATCAATAAAATCCTGGAGGTCCTCCTCGGGATTTGCACCCGTGAACACTAGAGGATCTAGCTGAAGAAATCTTTCACCCTATAATTGGTAGAATCCCCTTGCTGGCTAAAAGAGTTGGGTGCAACATTTGATCTCTGGGCCTGAGAAGCCACTAACTGTGTCAGCATCTGGATAGCTCACCTAAGATCCTCATCAGAAATACCAGAATCGGGAGTTGGGGCTGGAGGTGGAACAGTAATATCGGTGGGAGGGATTGTTGTACCCTCGGTAGATTTAGGAGATGGTGCAGACTGTTTCGGTATAGAAGAATCAGGTAGTGTAATAGTCAAGGGATTATCCTCACCCATACCATCAAGTAGAGAATTAACAACCACTCCTGGGGTGGTATTGGCTTCTTGGACAATTATTGCTTTCTTCTTAGGTTCCATTTACAAGTTAGAACAATTCATGAGTTAGAGGAGAACAGCCTCACATTCAGCTATATCACACGATATAGATCAACAAAGAAGGGTATTATTCCTAAATTCCCAAATAGCCCCCTAATTATAGATGTGGTCGACAACACACCGATAAGAAGGGATCTATCGGATACGGCTCCGAGACATCCCAAGACACTTTAAAACATTAGGCTCTGATACCAAGTTTGTCACGCCCCAACCTCGAGAGGTGCGACCGACGCTCAACCGAGTGAACCCGACTGAGCAAGCCTATTAGATATTTTCTACCCAACTCATTATGATCAAGAAAACAGGTTATTATTAATTATACAACAGGAAGATTTTGTAAACATTTCCAAATCAATTCAGTTGTTACATAATTGGTAAGTTTTTAAAAATTACATACACTTTTCCATTTGAAGGAACAAGAGTCCAAAAACACAACATAATCCACTGACCCTTCCAATGCCCATATACAACCCACATAGTGTCTACGGAGCCTCTAAAGATACAAAAGTGAGTCATACCAACGCCGACAACATAGCCCCGACTATACCTCAAAACATGGCAAAGATATAAACAAAAGATGTACTACATGACCCCAGGAAGAAATGGGGCTCACCAAGTCTGCTGGGAACATGATGATGATGCACCACTTGCTGCTATCAACACTGTCTGCTATGGAACCACCAACATCCATTTAAAGATGTAGTTCCCCCGGCAAAAGGGATGTTAGTACTGTCGAATTGTACTAGTATGTATAACTAAACACCATCTCATTAGAAAGAACAATAATACAAGAAGAAATAATCATGCAGTCAATGGAAACCTTAAACAACACTACAACATCATATTAAGGATCACATAAGCTTTCAAGTAATTTTTATAGCTTTAAATTCGGACATCATTAGTATCAATACCTCATCAATCACAGTAGCACGGTACTTTTATACGGAGTCCGTCATGACCCGATCGGATAGGTCGTCCCATTGGAGACATTCACCACAATCACAATTCCAGTTTCAATTTCCAATTTCAGTTTCCAGCACAGTACCACCATATGTGCGGCATGGCGTACGATCACGGCCCGATCGGCTAGGTCGTCTCAACTAAGACATTACCATTTTCCATCCATCCTCTCATTTCATATTTCTTTCACATATATCAACTCATCGGCACTAGTGGCCACAATTGTTATATCATACCTATGCTCTTGTCCGTATTTCATAATGCAAGTTCTTTCCCACATTTCACATTATTATCATTTTCAACAACAAGCCTTTCAATTCAAGTTATTGAGTACACACGAGAGCAATTACAAATCATAGGTAAGTAGAGGCCTTCACATACTTTAGCATAACAACCTTGATTCAGACTCGACGGGAAGTCTAGGCATTTTAGCACATATTCCATATCTTTAACACAACCTCAAATGACAAGATAGCATAATGGGAACATTGAAATATATATTGCACATATATTCTTTCGACATAAGCACATTTGGAAAAAAAAATTCTACATCAATCAATTTTGGAACTTACACCAATTGCATGGACACCAAAGGGGTTCAATTTTTAAGAAGAGTGGGTTTTAGCCATTCATACCTAAAATTCGCCCCTTAATAATACTACGAAGTCCACCACACTAAACAACTTCAATCTACAACAATGAATGACATTTGTAACTATATTAGTAAGATTTCTATACTTTAAGTCACTTAGACTCTTTATCAAACATCTAATGTGCATATCTCTCTATAACCTCCTTCAATTGAATTTCTTCACCTAACAACCACCTTCCATACTAATGAGTCACCTTACCATCGTCTCTAGGCCATCCACAACTTCCATTAGCACATGCATGCCTAACAATTCACACCCAAACCATCAATCTCCTTAATTAACCCATTTCACAATCTCTACAACACCCACACAACCTAGGTTAGGCATTTATTGCTTCTAATCACCATCCCATAAGTCCTAACATATATTTCATACATAAATAATCATCATAGGGTAGTTAGAGATTGTAGACATACCTCTTGTACTAAGACTCTAGAGAATCCCCACTTGTAGTGTTCTTAACCAATTTGGGGATTTGAATGGAAATATATGGGTCTTCAAGATTAACCCTTGTTAATATAATTTTTTATGAGTAATAATCAACTCAAAATACTCCAAAAACATTACCTTGGTTCATGGGAGGGAAGTATGGGACGGATTCCCCTTTATAGAGCAAGCCCTAGCTCAATGAAATGACTTAGACACTCTCCCTACCCGACCTTGGGGGTATTTATATGTCTCCTACATGCGCGACCGCGCACCTGGGCAAGTGGCCACGCATCTGGACGCACACACAAGGCAGAAACTCCCAAATATGTGCGGTCGCACACATAGGTGAGCATATGACATAGGTCCCGTAAAATGGCCATAACTTTCTGTATACATATCTAAATGAGGAACGGTTTGATGAGTTGGAAGCTAGACTCAAAGGGATTTAATTGGATATGTAGATCACCTCTTAAGTTTTTATATTTTGGTAGCAGCATGCGTTTGTAGTCGGACCTTGTGCGAATTTTCCTGAAACTTTAGCCCATTGCATAGTTCCCAATATGGCTTAGTCCTAGGGATCTCCGTAGGCCCTCAACAGTATCCAATACAACAACTAAACATATTATCATGATCATCTAAGTTTTTATAGTCCTTAACCCCTCGTGGAAGGCAAGACGACACTTAGGCGACTTGCAAGTGTGCTTGTGGTCTCGTACTAATAGGAAATATTTTGAGGGGCCTCAGAAGAGTCTTCCTCGTCCTCGGGATATGCCAACCTTTTGGCCTCGACCTCGATCCTCTTAGAGTTTTCAACCTAGGCCGATAGGTCGAAACCCCGGGCATGAATTTCCTCGAGAGCCTCCCTTCGGGACTAACACTTCACGTATTCGACAATAATTTTCAGGTGGTCCTGGGTTGCCTTAGCATCATCTTTTCAACATCGACCCTGGTTATTTCCACAACTAACTTGGTTACTTTAGGCTCCTTATCAAGGGTGTCCCCTCCGGCAACGGTCGAGCCTAGTTGAGACTGGAGGTCTTCAATTTTTTGGGATGGGCCTCAGTTTTCTTGCTCGCCGCTCGATGTTGGACCTCCACCGAGGCCAGCTGCTCCTGGGTATTCTCTTTATCCGAAGCCAATCGGCCATTTTGCCCTTCCACTCTTCGTCCTCGACCTGGACCACGTCCATCTCGGCTCGAAGTTGGTCAATCCGATCAAGCTTCTGTTGGACCTGTGGGTTTGGACCGTTAGTCGCAATGACTAGATCGTCATCACTAACTTCAAAAATCTCTACCTGTTTCATCAGGTTGGAATATTCTTTCTGAGCCGCGTCCAATTCGGCTCGAAGGTTCTTGACTTCTCCTTCGCATTGGTTGCTGAGATGCTTATACATGTCCCTCTTCTCAGCAAGCTCTTTGACTTCGGCCTCGAGTTGGCTAAGCTTATCCCGTTACCGGAGAAATGTTCCATGGTGAAGCATCGAGGCCTGCAAAATAAAAAATAAAAGGCATTAGAATCCTCAAAAACTGAATCCGAAGATAAAAGAGTATGAATACACCTTACCTGGTTTAGCGCCTGTTGTGCTTCATTAAAAACGCATGGCCCATCCACCTCATTTATTATTGCATGGTCTTCTTCGGTTACCAGGCACCAAAAGTAACTAGATATCCCGTCAGGGGAGGAAAGAACTCGGGCATCCTCCGGAACAGTGATAACAACTAATCGCTTCCGACCAGGATCCGCGCTAAGGGCGGGGAACCGGTTAATCTTCCTCGGGCTCAAGTTCGAGGATTAACATTCCTCGGCACCTCTAAGTCACCCAACCCGATGATGTCTTCCAGAGCGGTTGAGTCCACACCATCAAAGAAGCATCGAAGGGGATCATCCGATCCATGTACCCCTTTGTTGGATCACTCCTTCGTCGCTCGGGCTTCATCAAACATGGACTCTGTGAGAGAGGGCGATCCTGAAATTTCTATAAGACCGGGCGGGGCGGAGCCAGTGTCTAGAGAAGTCTCGGCCATCACCCCTGCACCAACCTCGAGCACTTGAGAGGGACTAGCCTCCGTCGTTTCCCCCTCGGCTGCCACCTGCTCCTCTGGGACAGACGGCTCGCAGGACACAAAAGTTCGTCCTCTTCACGCTCATCCCTGAGCCGGTAAAGTAAGTCTGAGTCAGGCACTCGGGAACTGGATCTTTCCTTTGGCTTACGAGCCAACCTTTTCTTTGGTTTATTTTTCTCCGAGCTCAGGGAACTCCAGGCCCTCTTTTTCTTCTCTTTGGCTGTGGCTCCGGGCTTCCCCGAAGCAGGAAGATCAGCGGGCAGGTCTTCGGCCTCTACCAAGGGCCTAACCTCGATGGTCTTAGGCAAGCTTGCAAACAAGAGAAAAGAAGCAATGAAGGCATAGTATTGGAAAAAACAAAGTTTGATGCTGCTTATTGAGGAAACGAAAATATTACTATGAGATCAGGCCTCCCAACGGCCCTTCGAGAGCTTGCGCCATGAGCGCTCGACATAAGGTATCTGCGAACAAATTCCCCCGATCAATTCCTTAAGCCGAGGAATGGCGTTTGGGACTTGAGCAAGGGCTGCACCACAACAAATACCGATAAGAAAAAGGAAGACAAAGCAGAAAATCGATGTTTAAAATGAAGTTACACTTACATGATACGTTCCACTTCTCGGGGAACGACCTCCACTTGGCAGGTATCAGGTCGGCGGTCCTTACCCGGACAAAGCTCCCTTGCCAACCCCGATCTCGATCCCCGTCGATGCTTGAAAAGGGGGATTTGCTTGCCCAATGTTCAAGCTTTATCAGTCCCCCACGGAAGATTCAGGGACTGTATAAGCGGAGTAAATGATCGATGGTGAACATGCATAACTCGATTTTTTCACAAAAATTGGAGGAGGATCACGATCCTCCACAACGATGGGTGGATTTGGCCGAGGCATACGTTGTACCTCCTGCAGAAGTCCAAGATGACCGAGTCCACCGGGGCCCAATGTAAAGGGATAAGTGTAAACACTTAGATATCCCTCAACATGTGTAGTGATATTGTCATCGGGCCCGGGAATCACCACATCCTTATCCGCCCAACCGTAGTCCTTTCGAACTACAGGATGAACGGCCTCGATAGTAGAGCAGATGAACCGTGACACCGCCTTGCATCATCCTTGAACCGAAGAAGGTTATTCAGAAGTCATCATTGTCCGAACACCTCCCAGGGACGAACATTTTCAAGGGGGGATCGGCTGCCAGTTCATCAGTGGTCGCACCCAGGGCGGTCTCCTCGACCTTAGTGGTCGGGTGCGAAGAAGAAGGAGCATCTTTCTGGGAAATGGTCTTTGAAGTCTTTGCCATTTCTTATATCAAGATAAAAAGGTATGAAACTATGAAGGAGAATGAGGAGATGAATGGTGAGAACTTGCTAATAAAAACAAGCACACTCGCTTAAGTGAGGGGTAAAGAAGAGGTTGCAACTTGAAGAACGAAGGTAAGAATATTGAGGGATGAAGTCAAAAGTAAAAAAAATGAAAAAAGGAAGGGGTATTTATAGGGGCTTGGCGCCGTTCTTCATTCAGGCACGACCTGCCGACTGACACACGTTAGGAGTCATTATGACGCGACTGGGGGGTCGTTTTGGTTTCTTTGCCTTTTTGTGTCACAACATGTTGAAGAAGAGATCGAAGAACTCATGTCGTTCCTCGTCGTTTCTGTAAAACATACTTTCCGAGAAACGAGGGGACTATCTGTATACGGGTGAAACCGGACCCATAAGCCAACCTGGTTCCCGATAAAATAAATCGAGTAAGGGACGTGATGACAAGGAGTCGGAATCGAGGTAAGGGACTCATCGAGACACGCTCCGGGGGGGCACGACACCCGCCCTCGAGTATATCAGGGCCATGACCCCGGGATCGGTCCAAGTCCCAAAAGACTTCAGAGAGCATTATTGGGCAATCGAACACGAATAACAGAAGACTTTAATATCCGTGACCAACTGGGTATTACGGCGCGAATCTCTGCACGTACCGGCGAAAATCCAGTAATTGGTTAAATGTGAGACTTTTACCTTTTTTTTGGTATTGTACCTAGAGTAGGATTCCTTTACTATATAAAGAGAGTCTGATTATTCATTAGGAACATTGTAACACGCGTACCAAAGTATTAGACTATTATTTTTCTGTCATTCAAAGTTCTTACGTAGTCGATCAGTGTTTCATAATTATAAGCCCGGGATCGAAGACGGATACCTCATTGAGGCTGCCCTCGAGTCCAGAATCATCCCCCATTTATTTTGAAGCGATTTGATAATTTCTTATATCTCTTATTTGTCTATTCTAGTAATCTTTACCGTTTGTATCGAAATTTACGTATTCTTAATTACAAATTTAATTGTTATCCGATTTTGAGGATAATCAAACGCATATGTATTTTGTATTTTGATTTGTTCGGACCTCAGCTATCCTATCGCTAGTTTTTTTTTCCTCTTTAGGCATTAGTATTCGAAGGATTCGTGTTGCTTAGCAGTTAGCTGCAGTAAAGTTTGAATCGATTCTTGTCAAAAGATTTTTTATTTTCTAAGATTCAAAACAAAGATCTCTAATTAAAGACTTATAAATCATAATCATCCTATTATATCCCTTAATGATCCATTATTATGTTTTTACTTAAATAATTCGACCTACACAAGGTTCACGGAAGACGGGATAATAGAAATGAAACATTTTGTTCTATTAAAGAATGATACACAATGCACAGTACAACAACAATATCTTCGTCACGTGATGAAGAAATCATAGTATACAGAAAAGAATACAGTTTGGTGTATACATTTATTTTTACGCAAAGTAAGTAATATATTCCTACATCAAATTAAAAATAGGAAATTAAAGAATAATTTGAAGAATGATGTAACTATGAATGAAGAATATTACACTAGTTAGAGAAAGATTGTAGCCATTGATCAGCATCAATGAAAGACGAACTAAGGAAAGGAAGAGCTTGGGTGTCATTTAGCTTTTGAACGTATGGTGCCCTCTGCGACATATTTGATCCTGCTCCTGAGCAATTATACTCCCCATAGAAGATTGTCCTGTACATCAGTTCATAAACTCTACATTAATTAAGAGACAGAAGAAGAATTTGAAGTGACTAGGTTGCAAAAATCATTTTTGTAATAAACTCAAAATCACGTCGTCTAAATCCAAATCCAAGATAGAGAGACGGGGAGGGAGTATTATATTGGTGTTATGAACTTAACTGGTCTCTTGAAGGGTCATTGAGATCGTTCCATCCGTCAGGTGAGATAATATCAGTCATGAAAGTATTGGCAAACACTACAGTAGAGAAAGGCCTCCATGCTCTGCCTAACCAAATCCTACCACTTCCTCCCACATTGCAGTTCAGAAATGCAAATCCACTGTCTTCTTCTTTGCTAGCTCTACCGTGTGCTGTCACTGCTCCATTTATCGACCTCGATCCTGGACTCGCTATTGACGTCAATTGGCAGTTCTGCACTTAGAATGACACATTTATGTGGCAGTGTTTAACTAGGTACATAGTTTATAAAGAATTAAAATTTATGGTTCAAAACAAGTCATAGACTTTATGTGAATAAGAAAAAAAATCATATGACAAAATATATAATAAATGTCATCAACTAGATTACAATATTTAGCTTGTTGGGGAGGTGTGGGGGGAAACATAGCTAATAATATATTATTAATCTTAATTTTGGCGAAACTTATAAGGATATTATTTAAAAAATTCTGCACATTAATTGATCATTGAATGTATGTTCAAAGTGTTTCAAGGGACTAAAATCTTCTTTTGGCCTCTTAAAACTTGCATGAGTGGGTTGTCCCCAACTAACACGGCTATATACACTTGACGTATTTTCTATTGTACTTTTTGGAGGCGGATCGAGAATTGAAATTTAATGGGTTTAATTTTGTACTTAATTAATTATATCGTTAATATTATGGATTTAAATCTAATATTCTTTTTTTTCCAATTTGTGTGAACTTGTTTGATTGTGCACTGAGTTTAAGAAAAAATGAAGACTTTTGAAATTTGTGGTCCTAAACAAGTTAAATTAGTGGCCCACTCATTAAGGGCAGAATTGTAAGTTTAAGTTATGTTGTTTCCAAATATATAAAAGGGTCAATCTTTTTTAAACAGGCCAAAAAGAAAATAAGTTCACGTAAACTGAAACTGAGAGAGTATTTGTTTGAGATTTTAGTAGGTTTATATATATATATATATATACCATGTCGAAAGTTATAAATTCAGATGAACTCTAGCTCCAAAGGCTACAGTCCCCCTCATTATCCCCTACACGGATAAGCAAACCATCAGCGTATTTTCTTTATATACGAATATAAACTCTATATATCAACTCTGGTGACTGTTCGCAAAGTGCAGCTATAGTATCTATATATAGCATTCAGATTAACTTAATTCTAGCTATATATATGTACCTCATAAAGTGATTTTCCATTGCCAAAAACGAAGTCGATGGAACCTTGAATATAACATTCCTTAAAGTAATGGCGACCCCTATCGTCATGGAGGGTATCCTGAGCTCCAAAAAATCCACAACCCCAGAAAGCAGCTTGGTCTCCTCCTATCCTAATGGCCACTGCTTGTGCTCCTACCGCCCCCGGCCCTGGAATCGGAGCTACATTCTGTATTCACAAACATAACCAGGAGTACACGATGTAAGTTATATACACCGACCGACAGTTTAAAGAAATTTACACCATGCAACTACTTTAAACCTCCTATAGCAGGTTCGTTATTATACTGTTGGTGCATATAAATGCATTTTTTTTCCTTTATTTGTTTATGTTTTGATGCGTTAATTAAGATGAATGAATAGAGTAGGGCAAGGATGATATACCATAAAACTTATATTCTTAGCGATGAAGTTGGTGGAGAATACTTGGACAGAGCCACTGTAAAATGTGCCACGTGATGAATTGGCATTGTCATTATATACAATAGCTGTTGAAGTATACCCTTGCCCTTGAAAGGTGATATTAGGTTTGGTTTTTGGAATAATTACCTTTTCACTGCATACACAATAACAAAATTAGTCATTTTATCTCAGATAAGACCTTATGTTCAACAACAAAACAATGAATAAAGTTATAACAATAATTTAACTAGTTGTACACACAATACCGTAATTCAATATGTTTGTAGAGAGGGTTGTCTACCTTATTTTTAATTTACGGTAACTAGTTTCACTTAATAATTATGTGCACTTACCTGTAGTGATTTATAAGGTGACTTGATACCGTAAATGTTTATTGTATAGAAGTAAAACTCAAGGATAAAGGATTTACAAATATATGCCGCTGTTGATCCAAATCAAGCTCCTTGTCGCGCTGAAATTCCCAACTGAATCAACAGCAGCTTGCACGGTAGTGAAATTGCAGCAACCATTATGATCAACACAGAGAATGGAGGTTGTAGTAGGATCTATAGTTGGGAAATTTGGGGAGAAATTGTCACAAATTGATTGTTTTTTGTCATCACGGTGATGACGATGATGACCTCTATGAATATTGCTGTGAATTATTCTTGAGATAATAGGAGATGATAATTCCTCATAAGTTAAACCATCAAATATCTTAAAGGAAATTGATGCCAAAATGGCCACAATTGCAACGGAAAGAGGGAAATATATGCCTTTTGGAATATTCATTTTTCTTATAGGAACTAAAACAAAGAAGGTGAGAGATATATTAATTGAGATGAGATGATGAGATATTTTCAAATAGGAAATCTTGGATTAATATATATACTTGGAAATACAAAAGGGATAAAAAGGGGTAAAAAGAGGAGTAGATGAATGAATGAATGAATGAAGTATAAGAATGGTTTGACATGTCTTGCAAATTACCCTGTCCCTTTTGGTTACTTTTTTGTACCTACCTGATTTGACACCTTTGTCACACTGTAACTCCTAAGTAACTGTATTAGGAAGCAGCATAAGAGACTTCTATTAACTCACATCACAATATAAGAAGCATTAGGTGACATTATAAAATAATAAAATACTCCTAATTATAAATATAAATTATAAATCAGAAATATTAGTCCTCTCATGAGTTTTGATTCATCGGATTAAACTAGGAAAGTATGGGACTATGGGTTAACTAAATACGCTTGCAGGTCAATAAATTAACTTCGTTTTTCAACATTATCCTTGGATTATAATTTGTCATAATATAAGTAAGGGACCTTATCAAGCATCCTTATATAGGAGTCTGGAACCAAAATGTTGTGTTTTTGGACTAAAAGAACCAAAATAGGTATAAAAAAAAACAAAACAAAAAAAACTATATATAGCGCCCAAGTACTGGGCGCTATACATTAACGTCGTTAATGTATAGCGCCCAGTACGTGGGCGCTATATATAAAAAGCTATAGCGTCCAGTACTTTGGCGCTATACTGCTTTTTCCTGGCCCCACCAATAATATCTGACTTCAATAATTCAAAAGCTTATAGCGCCCACTGTTTGGGCGCTATATATAAAATAAAAAAAATTCTCTGGCTAGCCATTTCCTATATAAAGAGGTTAGAATTGCAGTGAAATTCATTCAAAAAAAATTCAACTCTTGATCAAACGTTTATTGTTGTTAAATTCTCCACCATTTTTTCATTATGTCTGAAGAGCGTAGAATAAGAGTTTCATTATATTGGGGGGGTGAGGTTGTGCTGGAGAATAACTCTGTGGGTTACAGTTTACCTGCTCAATGTCATGTTAAATTGCCACTTGCAATGGAGTACGATAAATTGATATCGTTGTTATCCAAAAAAATGAGTGTGAGGAAACGTTCAGTGATACTTAAAGTAACCAGAAGATATATGTATTCCGTCACTCCGCAAGGGGTTACTTTTTACTCGGAGTTTAACATCGACGATGATGAAACTTTGAGTGATTTTCTGAGGACTCCGGATGAATGCCGGGAATTTCTTGTAATCACAATGTTGGAGATGTACGTGAAGGTCGAAGACGCTCCAAAAAACGAGGTTGTGCGTAGTAGAGATACCCCCCAGTCATCGGGTGGTTATTCTGGAGCAGTTTTTGCCGGACAGGTTCCAGATAAAAGACTTTTTCTTGATTTAAACTTATCACCGGCGGCGAATGAGCAGGGAGAAAATAATTTCTATCCTGCTTTCCAACATTCAGAAGACGAGTGGTAAACTTCAATTTTCATTTGTGTTAATTATGTATATTTTTGGTTTATTGAATTTGTATTAATGCTCATATATTTAATAGAGGGTACCGGTCGGATATGAATTTTACAAGTGGCCCACCCGGTAGTCATCACCTAATTGAAAACGTCCATCATGGAATTGCATCACATTACGACTTGTAAGTCAAGTGATATAGCTATATGAAAAGTATTTATTAATTTCAGTAGCTTATATTTTTGTTGGTTGTGCAGTGAAAACGAGTAAGTTGAACCACCCGTACTCACTCAATTGCCCGAAAATGACGTATTACATCGGGATCTGGCTGATGCACAGAGTGAGGAACAGAACAGTGATTACGACAACAATGTCGATGAATCCGGAGATGAGACACCCTTTCCTCGTGAGGATGGTGATGATGAGGATGAGGAGGAAGGACCTGATTTGAAGAGACCCCCNTGATAACTTGCCAAGCGTGCCGGATGTGGAAGCTCTCACAAGGGATTTTGATGAAATCCGAGCAGCAATGTGGGATGAGTCTAGACCAACGGTGCTTGCAAAGGGGATGCTTTTCCCTGATAAAGCGCGCGTAAGCATGGCTTGTAAAATGCACAACGTAAAAGAGTGTCATGAGATGCATGTATGGGAGTCAAGTCCGGTGGTATACAAGGTTGTTTGCCGCATGTGGTTTTGGCCATGTAATTGGATGTTGCGTGCGACCAAGAAGAAGACAGGTATGTGGAAAGTGGGTAAACACATTCCCACCCACACATGCGAAATGGACACATTCAACGGGAATCACTTCAACTTGGATATTGACTTGATTTCTCTTGTAATTATTCCGCACCTCGAAGCGTCCATAAGGTATAAAATCAAAGAGTGCATTACATCAGTCCACCAGGAATATGGCCATACCATTACCAAAAGAAAGGCATTTCTTGGGCGTAAACGAGCATTTGAAATTGTCTACGGTAACTGGGATAAGTCATTTGCAGCTCTACCAAAGTACATGGCCGCACTGCAGCACTTTAACCCCGGGACGGTTGTTGAATGGAAGCTTGAGCGGAGTCCGGGAACACCAGAATACATATTCAATTACGTGTTCTGGGCATTTAAGCCAGCAATTGATGGTCTTCCGCATTGCCGGCCCGTAATATCCATAGACGAAACTCATGTCTATGGAAAGTATGATATCAAGCTTTTGATAGCCGTGTCAGTGGATGCTAACGGACAAATATTTCCTCTAGCTTTTGATATTTTTGCCAATGAAAGCACAGAGACGTGGACGTTGTTTTTGAACCACCTGAAAGAGCACGTTGTCAAACAACGTTCAGGTATTTGTCTAATATCTGATCGTCACGGTGGTATATTAAGTTCTGTGGAGAACTTGCCTGCATGTCAAGAGCCTTATGCATACCACCATTACTGTGTGAGGCACTTTAAGGCCAATTTCCAGAAGGCATATCCCAACAAGGATCTGTATGATTTGATGTGGATGGCAGCAACGGACCACCAACAGCACAAATTCCGGAGGCATATGAAATCTATCAGGCAAGAAGACGAGGCAGCCTATTGTTGGCTA
>ML289859.1:38890-105249 GCA_005239495.1 Nicotiana undulata | reverse complement strand
AGGAATGCATCCCACATCTATGCCAAAGTCCAGGAGTTGTTGCTTAATCCACAGCAATTGAGCACAGCAAGAGGCTGCATCCACATATTCAGCCTCATCAGTAGACAAGGCTACTGAATTTTGTTTCTTGGTAGCCCAAGATACAAGGCAGGAGCCCAAAAAGTGAGCCATACCTGAAGTACTTTTCCTGTCAACCAGGAAACCTGCATAATCAGCATCAGCATATCCTACAAGGTCAAAATTACTACCTTTAGGATACCAAAGGCACAAATCAGTAGTGCCCTTCAAATATCTCAAAATTCTCTTCACTGCAGTGAGATGGGACTCCTTTGGATTGGCTTGAAACCTAGCACATAGTCCCACACTGAACACAATATCAGGTCTACTTGCAGTAAGATATAGTAGAGATCCAATCATCCCTCTGTACGTCTTCTGATCAACGGATGAACCAGGTTCATCCACATCTAATTTTGTAGCTGTGGCTATTGGGGTATCTATCTCCTTTGAATCTTCCATTTTGAACTTCTTGAGGAGTTCTCTCACATACTTCTGCTGATGAATCATTGTTCCATGTGGAGTTTGTTTGATTTGCAGACCTAAGAAAAAGGTTAGCTCACCCATCATACTCATTTCAAACTCACTCCTCATTAGTGTAGCAAATTCCTTGATGAGCTTCTCAGTTGTTGCCCCAAATATGATATCATCAACATAAATTTGTACAATCAGAAGATCTTTTCCCTTTTTCCTTTAAGAACAAAGTATTGTCTATTTTGCCTCGTTTGTACCCATGTTCCAGCAAGAACTTTGACAATCTCTTGTACCAGGCTCTAGGTGCTTGCTTGAGACCATAGAGAGCCTTGTCAAGTTTATATACATGACCACGTGATTCTTTGGTTTCAAATCCAGGAGGCTGTCTTACAAATACTTCTTCCTTCAAATTTCCATTGAGAAAAGCACTCTTTACATTCATCTGATGCAAAGTGAATTCCATATGTATAGCAAATGCTATAAGAAGTCTGATTTCTTCCAATCTTGCCACAGGAGAAAAGGTCTCATCATAATCAACTCCCTCTTCTTGGATGTATCCTTCAACAACCAGTCTTGCCTTGTTTCTAGTAACAGTTCCATCATCATCGAGTTTATTCCTGAAGACCCACTTGGTGCCAATTATTGATCTGTCTAGTGGTCTGGGTAGCAAGTGCCATACTTGACTTCATTCAAATTGATTCAGCTCCTCTTGCATAGCAGTTACCCAGTCAATATCTTTCAGGGCCTCAACAATTTTCTTTGGTTCAATCATGGATAGGAATGCATCAAACGCACACAAATTTTTCAAGGAGGATCTAGTTTTGATTCTAGATCTCAGGTTAGTTATGATGTTCTCAAGAGGGTGAGAACTCTGATATCTGTGTGGTTTGAGAGCCAGTTGTTCACTTTTGGATTGTTCCAAGTTGTTTTTTTGCAGTGGAACAGGATCAGGACCAGTGTTTTTATGAGTGATTCCCCCTGTCAAGTTGCATGGGGTTGTTGGACCTGTTCCATCACCTATTCCATCTCCCATGGGTGCTTCAATTTAGTCATTGTTCCTCACCGGTCCAAGCTCCTCATCTTCTGGTTCCTGTCTCTCAGATAAAGTGTTAGTTTCATCAAAGACAACAGGTACACTTTCTTCTACACACATGGTTCTTTTATTGTATATTTTATAAGCCTTGCTATGTGTAGAATATCCCAAGAACACTCCCTCATCACTTCTGGGATTAAATTTTCCTAAAGAATCTTTGCCATTATTATGCACATAACACTTGCATCCAAAAGCCCTAAGATGGGATATGTTGGGCTTTCACCCTTTAAGTAATTCATAGGGAGTTTTCTCCACTAGAGGTCTATTGATAATATAACATGCAGTGTTAATTGCTTCTGCCCAGAAGTTGTGAGGCAGTTTGCTTGATAGAAGCATGGTTCTTGCCATGTCTTCAAGAGTTCTGTTTTTCCTTTCAACAACCCCATTTTGCTGTGGGGTTCTAGGAGCAGAAAAATTGTGATTCACACCATGTTCATCACAGAACTCAGTAAACTTTGCATTCTCAAACTCAGTACCATGGTCAGATCTAATGGATGCTAGTTGATGTCTTAATTGATTCTGAATCTTCTTGACAAATGAGGTGAACATTTCAAATGCTTCATCCTTAGATGCCAAGAACAAGGTCCAAGTGAACCTTGAGAAATCATCTACTAGTACCATAACATATCTCTTTCCACCTCTACTTAGAGTTCTCAAGGGACCACATAGATCCATATGAACCAGTTCCAACGACCTGGTGGTACTGACCATTTTTTTACTTTTGAAAGAAGACCTTACCTGCTTCCCCCTTGCACATGCCTCACAAACCTTGTCTTCTTAGAACTTAATGTTAGGAAGACCTACCACTAATTCCTTAGAGACCAACTTGTTAAGTTGAGTTAGACTTTCATGACCAAGTCTTTTGTGCCACAGGAGGGGATCACTGTCCAACACACTAAGGCAAGTAAGTTCATTGTCAGACAGTGTGGACAAATCAATGACATAGATATTGTTCATTCTTTTTCCCTGCAAAATAATCTTGTCAGTAAGCAGGTTTATCACAAAACATTTTGTGGAACTAAAAGCGACAAGGTTACCTCTGTCACACGGTTGTGACACACTGATAAGGCTATATTTCAAGTCATCTATCAGATACACATGTTCAATTGAACGTGTGTCATCTTTACCTACCTTGACGACCCCTATTATTTCACCTTTCTTTCCGTTTCCAAAGGAGACATTTCCTCCTTTGAGGTTTTAAAGTGAAAGGAACCGTTCCTTGTTCCCTGTCATATGCTTAGAACAACCACTATCCAAAAACAAAAATTGGCTGCCTCCCTTCACTTGTACCTTCAAAAGAAATCAGGGGTTAGTTTTAGGAACCCAAACTAGTTTGGGTTCCTTTCCATGAGAGAATGGATGAATCAGATTTTTTCTGGCCCAATTTGGTAGCCAATTTTTCTTTTTAATGAATCTCCCATTTTTTTGACTGGCTTTTTCTTTTGCATAACACTCATATTTAGAGTGGCCAGTCTTCCCACAATGGGTGCAAATTTTATTTTCAGGGAGCGTGAGATACTTGCTTTTGGGATCCCATTTAGGCAATTGACTTCCAAAACCAAGTCCTCTTCGGTTGCTACTATGATTCTCATGGAGCCATATTAAAGCATCAGAAGACTTATTCCACTCACGTGTTCTATCAAATTAATGTTTGACTTTTCCAAGTTCTTCTTTAAGATACTTTATCTGCTCATCTTTGGCATACATTTTATCTTTCAATTTACCTAAGTCTTCTTCTAACTTCGCATGAGAGTGATCAACTACCTTTTTACTGGATCCTAGTCTTAACTTTAAATTTTCAGATTTTAGTTCTAGAATCTCAGTTTCGAGTGGTTGAACCTGGTTCATCAAGACAGTGTTTTTCTTTTCAGATTCACTGACCCTTATTTCCAGGTCCATGCATTTTGCTCTCAGCATTGCACACTCTTTAGATAGTTGATCTTTCTCTTTAGTTGTCTCCTCAGAATCATCAATGAAGTCAAGTAGCAACTCAGAGAGTTTCTCCTTAGATAGAAACTTTATTTTTGTTTTAAGATGTGAGATACTTACCTGTGGTTCTTCATAAGTCTCCTCATCAGATTCTCCAATTGCCATGAGAGCTTGATCTTCTGTCTCACCATCTTCTGATTCTTCATCTGAACTTTCCCCCCAAGCAGCAACCATAGCCTTTGTAGTAGTTTTCTTGGGTTGGACCAGTTCCTTCTTCCTGTTCTTTCTTTCATATCTCTCCTTCCTCCATTCTACTTCCCACTGGGGGCAGTTCTTGATGAGATGATCAGTTTTTCCACACTTGTATCATCCCTCATTAGTTGGCCTTTCAGAAGCCTTTGCCTTATTAAAGTTTCCACCTCTAGAGATGCCTTTATTCCTCATGAGAAAGTTTCTGAATTCTTTCGTGATCAAGGCCATCTAATCATCCTCCAGATATGCTCCCTCTGTGATCCTTAGTGCTAGAATTTTTTCTTTCTTTGGGGCATCCATTTTCATGGTCTGCCTTCTGAGTTCATAAGCAGTAAGATTGCCAATCAACTCATGTAGTCAGAGGGTTGCCATATTTTTGGATTCTTGAATGGCAGTTATCTTGCTTTCCCAGGAGATAGGTAGTACCCTAGTCAAGATCTTCTCAACCTTGTCTTCCTCATGGATGACTCTTCCAAGAGACTTGAGTTCATTAGTCAAGGTTGTGAACCTTGTGTACATCTCCTGAATTGTTTCACCTTCCTTCATAGTGAAGTTTTCATACTGAGAGTATAGCAATGTACCTCTAGACCTCTTCACTTGAGTTGTTCCTTCATGTGCCACTTGTAGAGTATCCCAGATTTCTTTGGCAGTGGTACAACTTTGGATTCTGCTGTATTCATTTGGGCCTAGTCAACACACTAGCCACCTCTTAGCCTTGGCATTCTCCTCCCATTTCTTCAGATCCTCAGTCGTGCAGTCAGCCCTAGTTTTAGGCACATCTACTCCTTCAACAGTTTTCTTCATTGTTGCAAGTGGTCCATCAGTGACTATGTCCCAGAGTTCATAGTCCTCTCCAATAAGGTGATCCTTCATTCTATTCTTCCACTAAGAATAATACTGCCCGTTGAAGAGTTGTGGCCTAGCAGTTGATTGTCCTTCCCAGTTCCAAGGTGGTGCACTCATCTTGATCTTTTCCTAGGTGTTAGCCTCTTCAAGGATAACCTGCTCTGATACCAATTGATGTTTTAGACGTCAATACCACACAAGAATATAGGTTAAATGTGTGGTACCCAATTTTTCGAGTGCTATCTAATAAGAAGAACCTGGTTTTTCTTAATCTACCACTTACTACAGTTTGTGGAATAATTAAGCAGTAAGAGTAAAGACACAATGATTTTTACGTGGAAAACACCTGGCTCAAAAGGTGAAAAAACCACGACCTACTCCTCAGTAGGATTTTCTCAAACTCTTCACTAGACACTGAGCCAAAAAGGACTTACAAAATAAACTCTTTTGTAATCCTAGGACTAACTTTAATCCTCTTTGTATCAACTAGCCTCTAGCTACATTCTACAAAATTCAAGCTAATTCTAACTTGATCAATTTGTACCTATTACAATGTGCTTCTAATAAAGCTGATAAGATACAATATTTAAACTCCTAATAAAATCAACTAGACTCGATATACAGACAATGAAATTGTTCCTTCTAGTTGAATTGTAGCCTTTGTATCGCACAACAATTCTACTTGCAAAACCTCTAGAACTTTTGCTTCAGAACTTGATTCACTTTTGTACTTGTGCGTTACCTCTTTCAGCCGTAATACTTTGATTATTTATAGAGGCCGTTTGTTGAGTCCATGATACAATCCTGATCCAACTCTTCCTTGGTAGACAAGTTTGATTGTAACTCAACTTCCTTCTTCTATTCCTGTCCTAGCTGAAATCAACTTCTGTCTTTTCTATCAATTTGCAACCTTTTCGTATTAGGAAACATTCTCTTAGTTCTTTGACACTTAGTAAACACTAATATCTCCTAGATTTGTACGATTTGCGATCCAACTACTTCATATAGATGTGTGTGCTATGATGGACCTGGTTCAACTGGACACATGTTGTCAATCTTCAAAACCCATTCAGTGATATGGGCCAACATACCAAGAACATCAAATTCGAACCCCAATAGCCCTTTCAATTCCTCATTCAAAGTCTCCAATATTCCAGGCCCTAACCCCCGAATTAGCACTGATTTTTCCCACAAATTCGCCCTAAATCAGTCCAAAAAATACATAGGAATGAGTTTTAGGTTCAAATATCTTACCTCAACGAAGTCCTCTTGATTTCTGCCTTCAAAACCCTCTCCCAAAGTGTAACAACCCAGTCAGTCCTTTCGTAGAATCTGTATTATATTTACTATTTTTGCCTTGTCATGGGTTGGTTATATTGTCTATGATGTCTTAGAGTCAGTCGCCTAGGGTTTAGAATGGTTATAGTGAGAATTGAGACACTTAGTCTCTAAAAATAGCCTTATAGTTGGAAAAGTCAACCGAGAGTTGACTTATTGGTAAACGACATCGTAATGCAAATTTTATGGCTCAGATAGCTTCGTTAGGTTATTTGGGACTTAGGAGTGTGTTCGGAATATTTTTGTGATGTCCGGCGTAGAATTAGGCTTGAATTGGCGAAAGTTAGTTTTTGGTGATTTTCGGCCAGCAATGGAAAATAGGCTATCAGGTTCAGAATAGAATTCCAACAGTTGGAACAGATTCGTAATGTCATTTTGGATATGTCTGCAAAATTTCAGGTCAATCGGATGTGTTTTGGTTGGTTTCGGCATCGTTGGTCGAATTTAGAAATTTCAAAGTTCATAGGCTTGAATTCGATGTGATTTTTGTGTTTTGATGTTATTTTGGGTGTTCCGAGAGTGAAACTAATTTTGAATGATCATTTATGATGTGTTGGTATATTGGGTTGGGGTCCCGAGGGTCTCAGGATCTATTTGGGATGGTTAACAGAAAGTTTTGTAGTTGGAAAATTTCAGCAACAGCTGCTAGTGTGCTGCTATTGTGATTTCCGCATCTGCGAATGTTTGACCGCAGGTGCGAGCCGCAGGAGCAGCCAGGAGGGTCGCAGGTGCGTTTGAGGTCCATGTGTGGGGAAATAGAAGGAGCAGTCGTTTAGGCGCATCTGCGGAGCCGTAGGTGCAATACCTGGGCCGCAAGTGCGAGATGTTGGGGTTTAATGAAATTTCGCAGGTGCAGTCCTCCTGAGCACAGATGCGGACCACAGGTGCGAGAAATAGGCCGCAGGTGCAAAAAGCCTGGGAAGAAAAGTACAAAAAGGGGACTTAACGATTTTTAGCCCTCTTTTCACCATTGTTGTTGCGGATTCCGAGCTTTTTGAGGGTTTTTGAAGAGGGAAATGTTATTTCTTCATTGAGATTTGGAGCACTCGGAAGTTTATATGAGAGGCAAGCGTGTTGCGAAGTAGCTTTTCCGGCTAGTTTGAGGTAAGTAATGTCTTTAAATCCTGTCCTGGGGGTATTAAACTCCGGACTTTACATCCTGACACGGTTTTGGAGTGACACACACACTGGATGACGAGTGTGGGGCGTGCACGAATTGGAAATTTTGAAATATGTTCCTTTTGAGGAAACTATTGAGTTGCGAAACTGCTTTTAAGGCATATGTTATATAGTATTACTATGTTTTGATATATTTGGGTTGTAAGCCATGTTTGGGGCCTAGTACCGATCTGTTTTAACCCCTTGGGGGCTATTTTCCTGATATTCCTAATGTAAAAATTATGATTTTACACTCAGTCTTTCTTGTTAAATTGTTGACACTCAGATTTGATGATATTATTATTTTATGAAATGAAATATTGTTTTGGGTCGAGAACCCCGTTTATTTATGGCCCGAGTGGCATGTTGAGAGAGTCTAACTGAGTGAAGTCGATGGCCAATATTGTGAGGATATTTATGATATGAGAGAGGCCGAGATCCTGAGTGATTGATACCATGATTTGTCTTGTTTATAGCGCTTGGGCTGTAGGAGCCCCTCCGGAGTCTGTACACACCCCCAGTGAGCGCAGGTACCTACTGAGTGCGAGTGCTGAGTGCCGAGTGACGAGTGATTGGGAGGTATGAATGACTGTGAGGTGCTGAGTGACTGTTACTGAGTGATGGTGAGGTGCTGAGTGACTGATAATGAGTTAAGATTTGGCCCGAGGGGCAGTTCATAATGATATTTTGCTGAGCTTTTGATTATGATTCACTTCATTTTTCATACTGATATTTTTGGGAATCTTAGTGAGAAACATTTGAAATATATACTTGTTCAAAGGATTTCTACGAAAATTGGTTTTTAAACATATGGACTAAATATATACATTGTTAAAACTCAATATTTTACTATTTGTTAATTGATGTTATGTATTGTGTGTTTCTTATCTTCACACTTGATTTATTTTCATTACTACTGAGTTGGCGTACTCATCATTACTCCCTGCACTTCTGTGTGCAGATCCAGGTACTGGTTCTGAGCAGTAGTTATTTGAGACCGTTCGACATCAGCATTCAGGATTTCGAGGTAGTTGTCCAGCGTCCACAACTTCTCCATTTCCCTTCCTTCATTAGTATTAGTATTTTGTTTTGAGACATTGTTTCTATGACATTAGCAGTGTTAGTATTATTCTTAGACGCTCGTGATGAGTTGACTCCAGTTATGGGGAATGGTTTTAGACTGTTAGATTTTATTATGTTCTGTTAACGACTTAGAAGATTATATACTTACTATTAATGAATTCGGTAAATTTTAGTAAAGGGATTGTGTAATTGTGTGATGGTTGGATAGCCTATTTCCACGATAGGCGCCATCACAACCAGTTAGGATTTGGGGTTGTGACACAAAGCTTAATCCCGGATGAAATATTGAAGAAAATGGCTCAAAATCATGAAGGCAGGTTTATATACCCTTCTCCCCAGTGGTCCCGCACCTGCGGCCACTTACGCACACCTGTGGACCCGCACCTGCGGTCCCAAGTGCGCACCTGCGGACGACACTAAAAAACCCAGCCTCCGCACCTGCGCTCAGCTTTCCGCTCTACGACATCGTAGGTGCGGTAAAGACCTCGCACCTGCGGAACTACTCAGCCAGCCAAAATTCCACATCTGTGGCTCCCTGTCTGCACCTGCGACCTCGCACCTGTGGCTCCCCTTCCGCAGGTGCGGAAAAACAAGAAACTCTCACACCAGCATCTTCAGCTGCATTTTCTCAATTCCAAACCATCAGACGACCATCCAAAATCAACTTGAGCCCCTCGGGACCACAACCAAAAACACAAACAAGTCATAAATGATTACCCGGACTTAGTCGAACTCTCGAAACACCCAAAATAACATCGAAATTCCAATTCAACCCATGATTCAAGCCTAAGATTCCTAAAACTTCCGAAAATTACCAACGATGCCGAAACCAACCAAAACACATCCGAATGACCTGAAAATTTACACACACGTCTAAAATGACCTTACAAACCTGCTCCAACTTTCGTAATTCCATTCCGACCCCGATAGCCTATTTTCCATAGCCGACCAGAAATCGCTGAAAACTAATTTTCACCAATTAAACCTAATTCTACAACGGACATCAAAACAACATTTCGAACTCACTCCTAAGTCTCACATCACCTAACAAAACTATCTGAGCCATACAATACGCATTCCGAGGTTGTTTACCAAATAGTCAACTTTCAGTTGACTTTTCTAACCATAAGGCCAACTTAAGAGATTAAGTGTCTCATTTCTTACCATGACCACTCCGAATCCCAGCCAACCAACCCAACAAAACACACAAGAACTGAACCACACAAAATGAAAGCAGACATAGGGGAAACAGAGCTAAAATCTCGTAACGACCGACCAGGTCGTTACATGCGTCTCCTAGGGGTAAAATATCAATTTAGGAAGTGTGTCTCCTAAAATAAAAATATAACCTGAAAGACCCAGAATAGGAAGTGCGTCTCCTAGGGGTGAAACTTCAATGATTCAAACTAGGAAGTGAGTCTCCTAGGAATGAACTTAAATGACCCAAACTAGGAAGTGCGTCTCCTAGGGGTAAAATCTCAATTTAGGAAGTGCGTCTCCTAGAGCAAAAATATAATCTGAAAGACCAACACTAGGAAGTGTGTCTCCTAGGGGTAAAAGATCAATTGACTCCAAACTAGGAAGTGCGTCTCCTAGGGGTAAAATCACAATTTAGGAAGTGCGTATCCTAACACAAAAATATAACTTGAAAGACACATACTAGGAAGTGCGTCTCCTACGGGCAAAACCTCAGTGACCCAAACTAGGAAGTACATATCCTAGGGGTAAAATCTCAACTTAGGAAGTGCGTCTCCTAAACAAAAAATATAACCCGAAAGACCCAGACTAGAAGTGTGTCTCCTAGGGGTGAAATTTCAATGACTCAAACTAGGAAGTGCGTCTCCTAGGGATAAAATCTCAATTTAGGAAGTGTGTCTCCTAGAAAGTATAACAAGAAAGACTCCGACTAGGAAGTGTGTCTCCTATATGTGAAACTGAGCTTAAGGAAAACTATAAACTAAGCTTTACTAAAGTAAAACCTGACCCTATTCTCGAGGCGGGGACCCTGAACTCAAGGAAAACCAATGATTACCAACTTAACAAAATGAAAATTGTCCCTATTCTCCAGGCGGGACCCCTGAAATTATGGAAAACTAACAATTCTTCCCAACTAGGGAGATGTCTAAGAGGTAAAAACCTTCTCAAACCCTTTGTGTTGACAAAATTAAGGCACAACACCTGACAAATTCAAGCTTTCGAGCTTTGAAATGAACATAGCCTTCGTCTCTGTTTCAGACAAAGAAAACTTGTGAGTTTAAAACATGGTGGTAAGTTTGTGGCCTTGAATGAGAGGGCGATTTCTCTTGCACTTGTCACGATCAACTTGGACTTCAACTTGGAAGACATTTTTTGTTATTGGCCGACCGCTTTTCCGGACACCCTTATCACAAGAAATATTCCTGACTCGTTCAAATCAAATACCTTATGCCCGATGCGTTGCACTCATGTTCTAACACTCACCAAATCTTTGTATTTTACATCAATCGAAAAGAACATCTATTATCAACAACTCAGTGCACACACAATTCTCCTGTGTCTTATGCAAATTTGATGTGCTTGCCAGACTCGGCTTTGTGTGATTAAAAAGCTGGTAGCAGATTCTGAAGTCATGTCTTACTTGTTTCGACAAAGCAGACTCAAAAGGGACTCAAACAAAACAAGAAAAACAAATTAAGGGGAAAAAATAAGAAGAAATGGTATCTAACAAGAATTATTATTATTTTTACCCAGGAAAAGAACAAAATAGAAACTAATATGGTTTGAAAGCCAGCTCCACTAATCATGACATGCATTTAGGATTAAGCAGCCTAATATGTCAAACGAGTCTAATATTCAAGTCTTCTTATACCTCTAAGCTGTGAAAATGGGCTTCAATGCTCCAATTGTCATATCTGATTCATGATCCTTTGTCAACTTGTAGTGCCCTGAAGGGTTTTCACCATCTCTCTCATTTTGTTTTTTTTTTCTCAACTCACCATCGCCTTACGGTGCCCATGATGGTTTTCACCGATAAGACTCTCTCATTTTATCATTTTCTCTCTTTGTGTTGAGAACAAGGTATTACCCATGATACAAGAAGATCATACTTTTACCACACACTTGATTCAGCATCCTCAAAGATTGATTGGAATGTCTTTATTTGGACTGTAATGTAGGCTTTTGGACAGGGTTGGAAAGAAAGGGTGGCTTGAAGGCTCAAAATAATTTAA
Organism: Nicotiana undulata; assembly: GCA_005239495.1. Classification (NCBI taxonomy): domain Eukaryota; kingdom Viridiplantae; phylum Streptophyta; class Magnoliopsida; order Solanales; family Solanaceae; genus Nicotiana; species Nicotiana undulata. The sequence goes on along the minus strand of ML289859.1, from coordinate 93,813 downwards.
GATGAAAAGGTTCAAAATTACAACTTTTGGAATCAGATTTCTTTTTGCCAAATTAAAACTTTTGCCCCAGTTTCTTGGAGTTTGGGGAATTTCTTCTGGATTTTTGCTTTGATGGAACCGAACCTCAGAGTAAGGTTGCCTACGTATCCTAAAAAGGAATCAAATCGAACGTAGCTCAAACATACAATTCATTTTGTTTTTCCCATTTTTTTTCTCTTATCTCTTTTTTTCTTTTCTTTTTTCTTCTTTTTTTTTATCTATTTTAATGTTATTTTCTAACTCTATTTCGGATTCCAAAAGAGGGGTATGGAAGAAAATAAATTAAGGCTCAAAAGGGGTAGCAAAAGATAAAATTGTTTGGGGTAGAAGAATAAAATGCCTTCGTCATACCAAACTTTAAGAGTTCTAAGTACTAACAATGCAATTGAAAATAAGCATAAGAACCTTGCACAATGTCTCTTGATGGCATCACACAAACACAAAGTGTCAATGGGCAATACCCTTATCCCAATGAATGACCCTCGCCAATTCGAAGCAGACTTCACTCAACCTTATCTTGATGTGGAGGGATGCATTTCTAAATTGACCGATCTACCTCAAACTGCTTGGGAGACATTTCCTTGTTTATGCTCTTATCAACCTCTTGATTTCCTAGACTAACTGCCTCAGTTTCACATAATTCAAGCTTCAAGTTATCTTAGAAGGCGTGAATCTTTACTTTTTTCCTCAAATGCATCTTTTTATCATATTCAAAATTCTATTTCATTATTCCCTGATTAGACTGGCTTTCAAGATCTGGCTAAAAACTCTGCATGCCTGTCATGTTACTAAAACTGGCGTGAAGAGAACTAAGCACAGAATGATGCAAATGGACAAACTGTATTTCATTGAATAAAGGATTGAAGGGTTTAACGACAAGAAAAAAACAACCTAAAATTCAAGTTACAACCCTGAAATAACCCGGATAATGAAAATAGCAACAAAACGGGCAGACAAGACTCACATAAACAGAATAGAGGTATAGAAGGGTTTGGCTCAATAAAATAGATAAAATCTGGGTCACAACCCTGAAATAACCCAAATAATAAAAGAAGAAAAACATCAAAACAAACTACCAAGATTCCTTCCTAGTTAGGAGGGAATAACTTTTCAATTGGTAAGCTTGACATTTAGCCACAAATTTACTCATCAGAATCACCATGGCCTTCTTCAATTTCAGTTGGCAAGTTCCCAAGAGGATTCTCATACTCCATGTCACCATGCATCATCCCCACAAAGTGTGCATCATCATGTGCATGTAAAGGATTCTGCGCGATATTCTGGGTGTCACTATCCTGGATCACAATGATCCCTTCTTGAATCATTCTTTCTATTTCCCTTTTCAAGCACGACAATCTTCAATGTTATGCCCTTGGACATTAGAGTGGTACATGCACCGTACAACAGGGTCAAAACCTTTTGCATATGGGTCCGAAGTATAGACGAGGAGCGGCTCAATAAGGCCATAATGTTTCAACTTTTCAAACAAGCTTGTGTAGGATTCTCCGATTGGCGTGAAGCTATTTCTTTGCTTTTGTTCCCTTCCATGCCCTATTTTCTACGGTTGTTGAATGCTCGAAAATGTTGTGAAGGCAAGAGTGTGTTATGCGATGTTGGCGCTCGCCATAAGGAGTGACCCAATGATTGGACAAATGACCAGACATTATTCAGAGGATAATACTGAGGTGGATTATGTGGAGCTCAGGGATAGGTTTGGGGTTGGGTTCGAGGCTGAGTATATTGGTGAGGCAGACCCATTGGACCATGTCGTGATCCTGAGACAACCATGGCAACATCATCATGTTCCTTCTGACCCAGCAAGTTTCCTGTGTCGTTCTGAATTGCTTGTGTTGTGGTTTTTAAAGTAGAATAGCTCATGATCTTGCTCGACTTCAGCCCATCTTCTACCATTTCTCCCATTTTCACCACATCATTAAAAGGCTTACCCACAACCGAGATCAAATGCCCAAAGTAAGTAGGCTCTTGAGCTTGAAGAAAGTACTCGACCATCTCATTTTCTTCCATGGGGGGATTGATTCGGGCAGCTTGATCTCTCCATCTAAGACCGTATTCCCTAAAGCTTTCATTAGGCTTTTTTCTATCTTGGTGAGGGACATGCAATCCGGGACAATTTCTATATTGTAATGAAAGTATCGGGCAAAGGCTTGAGCCATATCGTCCTATGTGTACCACCTGCTAGCGTCTTGGCGGGTGTACCACTCCAGAGCTGCCCCACTCTGACTAAAATACGCCATCAATAATTTGTCCTTCCCATTGGAACCTCTCATCTTACTGCAATAGCCTCTCAAATGGGCCACGAGATCTCCATGTCCGTTATACAAATCAAATTTTGGCATCTTAAACCCATCAGGAAGTTGGACGTCAGGAAACAAGCACAAGTCTTTATAAGACACACTCATCTAGCTCCCTATTCCTTGCATGTTTCTTAAAGACTTCTCTAAGATTTTCACCTTCCTGGATATCTCATCTTGATCCACTGTCTTAGCAGGCTTTTTAGTTTTACCGTGAGGCTCAAAATGAGGAGCGTAAGAGTATGGATCCGAGACCTTGAAAGTTTGTTTCTTAGCATAGTGTTGGACATTGGGGACTTTGAACACAGTCTCGCTAGAGGATCGAGGAAGAGTAGCTGGTGGAGGAGCTACAAGAACATGAGTGGTAAAAGGAGCGATATATGAGGTGGTTTTGGCGGGTGGAGTGTGAAAAGGTTGTGGGGATATATCAGTAGTAGTGGGAATCTGGATTTGTGACAGTGGCAGGATGGTGACGAGGCTTTCAGTGTAGTTAGTGGGAAATAATGGTGGAGGACGCCCACTAATCCAGGCTCGGTATATTTCGTCCATCTGTCCTTTCAACCTCGAGACCTCTTCTTTCAACTTAGATTCTGATTCAACAATCTCCTTAGACGGATCAACAACACCTATGTCCAAGTCTTTGCCAGCCATGGCTACCTTGCTCTTTGACCTTGTGTTGTACGGATGACTCGCTGGAATACCACAAACTAACCACCTCCTGTTATAAGAATAGTGAAAGTACCAAAGAGGAGCAAAACAAAGCCAACATGTTAGCGTTACGACATTTATCAGATAGAAATATCACATTACGTGCAATGAACCTAGCAACAATTAACGATTCTAGAATGACTTCCAGGATCACAATGTCATTTGGCATCATCCCAGTTTTGTTCATTTCAGTCTTCTCTTTTCTTTTCTTTTCAAGTACTTCTTGGCTTGCTCATTTTCCTTCCTCTCTTTTCTTTCTAATTATCCCTTTCTTTCTCTCACCCCTCACGTCCACAACTTCATTCTTTTTTTTAAAAATGATTTGATCGAACCCTATGTAGGTTTTCTACGTATCATGTTCCACATGAATCAGAACAAGCGTAGTTCTGGAAAAGTAATGGATAAACTAAACTAAAAACAAAAATCTTTTTGGATTTCACTTACAAATTTTTTGGTTTTTTTTTTCAAATAGAAAACAGGAAGTACGATGAAAAAAGAGTAGACAATATTAACTAGATTGACAGACTCGATACTACTTTACAAGACTAAGAATTAAAAGACAGCATAAAATAGACTCAAAAATAAAAAGTTTCTTCAAGTAGCTCGTGTATGCAACGGTCTTGACTAGAATGCTCTTGGGGTATCTGTCATGCTCAAACTCTAGCAAATTGATCCATACCTGAATGGAAAAAATAAGATCAAATAGAGTTAGTGAACCAAAAAATCATCCGGCTTGGCAACTTGTCCGAACCTCATTCTAAATTACGGATATAAAACTAACAGAAAAGAAGTCACGCCAGCGTGAATTTCCTAGAAGATTTAGAAGACTCAGAGAAAAGAAGGGTTTTGTAATAGTTTATATAAAGTCCAACTAATATCAAAGAGGTAAAAAGCAGCATTTAGCACATTAGGCTCAAACATGTAAACAAAAATCAAACAATCATGAAAGCCAATCATAACAACTATTTTAAGCTCGAATCCTTGAACCCTGAACCAGAGATTCTGGGTTCGATCCTCAGCAGAGTCGCTAGAGCTGTCACACCTCCTTTCCCTGAAAGGTGATTAGGGAGTTTTTTCCACTTTAAGCGACAATAATCAAAATGGGATTAATTATTTTATTCAGAGTCACCACTTGGGATAATCTATGGTGTCCCAAGTTACCGATTTATTAAAATCCCAAATCTAGGAAGAAATGACTCTGTTTAAAGTCTGCGAAAACCAGTAGACCGGGTAAGGAATTATGTAAACCCGGGAGAAGGTGTTAGGCATTCTCGAGTTCCGTGGTTTTAGCACGGTCGCTTAACTATTATTGATTGGCCTAATTATCTAATTAATTACATATTTAGAACCTATTATGCATTTTAACTTCTAGCCGCTCTAAATATTTTAAGCAAATGGAGTTTATTTAAACAAGCCGCGGTATTGCGCACTTGTTATTTTGTACACATCGCAAATCACGTAACGTGAAACGCACCCGTGATTCACAACGTGTTTATATAACGACCTAGTCCGTCGTAATGTAGAATCTGTATCATAATTGTTGTTAATGACTTTTCATAGATTAATTATACTATTATTGATGTGTTAGAGTTGGTAGGCTTGAAATCGAAGTGACTATAATGAGAATTTAGCCACTTAGTGTTTAAAAATGGCCTTGAAGTTGGAAAAGTCAACTGAGAGTTGACTTATTGGTAAACGACCCCGGAATGCAAATTTTATGGCTCGGATAGATTCGCTAGGTGATTTGGGACTTAGGAGTGTGTTCAAAATAATTTTGTGATGTCCCGTGTAGAATTAGGCTTTAATTGGCTAAAGTTAGTTTTTGGCGATTGCCGGTCGGCATTGGAAAATAGGCTATCGGGGTCGGAATGGAATTCCGACAGTTGGAGCAGGTTCGTAATGTTATTTTGGATAGGTCTGCAAAATTTCAAGTCAATCGGAGTTGTTTTGGATAGTTTCGGCATCGTTGGTGGATTTTAGAAATATCAAAGTTCTTAGGCTTGAATCCAGTGTGATTTTGGTATTTTGATTTTAATTTTAGTGTTTTGAGTGTGCTACTAAGTTTGAATGATAATAGGTGATGTGTTGGTATATTTGGTTGGGGTCTCAAGGGGCTCGGGATCGATTTTTGATGGTTAACGGACCAATTCGTGTTGGAAACTTAGGCTGAAATTGCTGGTGTTTTACAGCAGAACTTTGTTCAGTGCGATCGCATAGGGACTGGTGCGATCACGGAGAGTAATTTGGGGCAGGTGAAAAATTCTTCGTGCGATCGCAAGTGTAGAGATGCGATTGCATAGTAGAGGGAAATAAAGCAGTGTGATCGCGTAGGTGAGGGTGCGATCGCACAAGGGAATTTTGGCGCGTGGGGCTGCCCGGAATATTACACTGTGCGATCGCATTAGGGGGTCTGCGATCGCGGAGAAAGGGGAAAAGTGTACTGTGTGATCGCGTGTGTTTTACCGCGATCGCGGAGAGTAAATGACTGGGCAGTTAAATTAAAAACCTTCCCGCGACCTAAACCCTTTTTACACCATTTTTGTACGGACAGAGAGCTCTTGAGGCGATTGTTTAAGAGGGAAATCAGTGTTCTTCATAGAGGTAAGTATTTTGATCATTAAAATTCAATTATAAGTGATTAAGGAGCATAATCCCGTGTTTAATTCATGAAAAGCAGTAGAAAAATGTGGGTTTAGGGCTTGAGATTATGAGACTTTTAGGGGTCGATTTGAGGGTTCAAACGAACTCCGATTTTGGTGTTCTTTATATGTACAGACTCATGAGAGTACGAAGAAAATTTAAGTATAAAAATTTCTGAGTTTTGCGATGCGGGCCCGGGGGTCGGGTTTGACCGAATTCGGATTTTTGAGCTAAATTCGATATTTTTCAATTAGAATTTATTCCTTGAGCATAATTTGATGATAAAAATATGAACTTGGTATATTTGGAGCATCCGGAAGTTGATTCGAAAGGCAAATGCATTGCGAAGTAATTTCGGGCTAGTTTGAGGTAAGTAATGTCTTTAAATCATGTCATGAGGGTATGAAACCCCGGACTATGCACCCTTTCACGGGTTTTGAAATGCAAAGGTTGAAATTTTGGAGATATATTACTTACTTAGGCGACTATTGAGTTGCGAAATGGGTTTTAAAGCTTATTTCCAATAGTACTATATAGTTGATATGATTTGGGCTGTAAGCCATGTTTGGGGCCTAGTGCCGACCTGTTTACCCCTTGGGGATGTGTTTACTATATTTTCCTCACCGATATGTTATGATTTTACACTCAGTCTTTTCCTGATAAATTGTTTTGACACTCGGAGTATTTTGATACTATTTATTGAAAAATGAAATACTGTTTTGGGTCGAGAACACGGTATGTTTATGGCCTAAGGGCAACTTGAGAGTGTCTGACTGAGTGAGGCTTTCAGGCCTATATTGTGAGAGGCTTTCAGGACTATATTGTGAGAGGCTTTCAGGCCTATGTTTTTATAGCGCTTGGGCTATAGGAGCCCCTCCGGAGTCTTTACACACCCCTAGTGAGCGCAGGTACCTATTGAGTGATGATTATTGCCCGCGGGGCTGATACTGAGTGAGGATTATTGCCTGATGGGCTGATACAGAGTGATTGTGAGGATGCCTGGTGGGCAATGGTTATGAGAAATGATTTTGGCCCAAGGGGCAGATTTATGATGGTTTTAGTGAGTTTTTCGAACTATGATTTACTTCGTTTTCCAACTGGGTTTTACTGAGAATTTTACTGAGATATACTGATATTACACTTGTTTCAAAAGATTTGTGGAAACTTATTTTTGAACTCATGTATTTGATGACTACTATCGTGTGACCTTGTGTTTTACTGGCTTTTGTGAATTGGTGTATTTGTACTGTGTGTTTCATAATTCTTAGATTGTGATTTATTTTCATTACTACTAAGTTGGCGTACTCATAAAGACTCCCTTTGACTCTGTGCACAGATCCAGGTACCGATTTGGAGCAGTAGCTGCCTTGTTCGTTAGCAGTAGTTCACGGGATTTCGAGGTAGCTGTCCAGCGTCCACAACTTCTCCATTTCCCTTCCTTGATTATTATTTGAAATTGATTCATAGACATTTATTATGACATTAGCAGAGTTAGATTTATTTATTTTTAGATGCTCATGATCATTGACTCCAGTCTTGGGAGGTTTTGTTTAGGTCTTGTTTAGACTATTATTGGGGCGCTAAGACTTAAATAAACTATTTTTATTGCTATGCTTGTTGTTTATCATTGAATTGTGAACTATTATAAAAGAACCAATGCGTAGTAAAGTGATGGTTGGCTAGCCTAGTTCTACGATAGGCGCCATCACGGCCTGTTAGGATTTGGGGTCGCTATAAGTTAGTATCAGAGCTCTAGGTTACATAGGACTCAACGGTCATGAGCAGGTTTAGTAGAGTCTTTCCAATCTATTAATTCTTGAAATCTAAACTTACGGTTTTTCATTCTCACACAGATGGTGAGGACATGCAATACCGATCAGGGTGACCAGACACCAGCCAGACCCACAAGGGGTCGGGGCCATGGTAGAGGTAGGGGACCAGTCAGCGCAGCCGTCGGTACAGTATCCCAGGATCCTCCCATCGTTCAGGATCAGGTTCCCGCCGATGGTGCTCCAGCGGGACAGCTCAGGCACGGGCATTGCCTATTGTTATTCCGGGTCTTTAGGAGACCCTGGCTCAGATATTGACAGTATGTTCCAGTTTAGCTCAGGTAGTTGCTATGTCTACTACTGCCATTGCAACTCAGGGCGGGGGAGGCAATCAGACTCCAGCTGCCCGGACACCTGAGCAGGATGTACGGGGTATTCAGACACCGGTAAAAGCCCCAGCTCAGCTGGTTGTCCCAGTCCAGGATTTTGTGGTTCCAGCTATGCCCGAGGATGAGCAACGTAGACTGGAGAGGTTTAGTGGACTTAAGCCTCTGACTTTCAGCGGTAAAGAGGGTGAGAATGCCTAAGGTGTTCTGTATAAATGCCAGAGGATACTACGTACTGCGAGTATTTTGGAGACCAATGGGGTCTCGTTTGCTACATTTCAGTTTGCTGGTGCTGCTTTTACTTGGTGGGAGTCATTCGAGAGGCGTAGGCCGGTTGGTTCAGCACCACTCACTTGGCAGCAGTTCTCCACGATCTTTTTGGAGAAATATGTTCCTCAGTCCCACATAGAGGAGCAGTGCAGGCAGTTTGAGCAGTTGCGCCAGGGAGAGTTGTCAGTTACTCAGTACGAGATGAGGTTTTCGAGTTGGCTAGACATGCTTCTAAGATTGTCCCTTTTGATAGAGAAAGGATTAGGAGGTTTGTAGATGGTCTTACTTATCACCTTCGGATCTTGATGACCAGAGAGAGAGAGTGTCTAGAGCTACATTTGAGCAAGTTGTTGACATTGCTCGGGATATTGAGTCGGTTCGTAGGCAGGATCGTGAGGAGAGAGAGGTATGTTCATGTTTCGACTCCGCGGGGCGATGTTATTGTTGTGGACCGTGTGTATCGGCCGTGTCTTATATCTATTGGGGGTTTGGAGACCCGAGTAGACTTGATGTTACTCAGTATGGTTGATTTTGATGTGATTCTGGGCATGGATTGGTTGTCCCCATGTCATGTTATCCTTGATTGTCACGCTAAGACTATTACCTTAGCTATGCCCGAAGTTCCGAGAGTTGAGTGGAGGGGGTCTATAGAGCATGAACCTAGCAGAGTGATTTCTTATTTAAAGGCTCAGCGTATGGTTGAGAAAGGGTGCGAATCTTATCTTGCTTTTGTGAGCGGTGTTAGTAGTGAGACTCCGTCTGTTGATTCTGTTCCCGCAGTCCGTGATTTTCCGGATGTATTCCCTGCATACCTGCCACCCGACATGGATATTGATTTTGGTATTTGTCACACTTCCTTTTTCACTACCCCGAGATTAATGAAGGGTAATAAGGGAGTTTTTCCACTTTAAGTGACATTAATCGAATTTGGGATTATTTATTTTCAGAGTCGCCACCCGGATTTTTGACGATTCTCCGGGACACCGTTTTGATTTGAAAATCCCAAACTGAGGAAGTTTGACTCTGTTTTAAGTTGTCTGTGACCAGAAATCCGAGTAAGCAATTCTGTTAACCCGGGAGAAGGTGTTAGGCATTCCCGAGTTCCGTGGTTCTAGCACGGTCGCTTAAACTATTATTATTTGGCCTAAATTATCCGATTATTTAAGTGTTTTAGCCTATATTTAAAACTCTTTGAAATTTAGTCGTTTTTGATAAGTATGGATTAATCTTGAAAACAAGCCATGAGAACGTGCACTTGTTATGCTTTTGGACGTATTACAATTACGCCACATGAAATGCACCCGTAATCGCAACACGTGATTTTATTATAATTTGAAGTTGGAAATGGGGACATGAGTTGTCGCACCCGAGTGTAGGTTACGTAGTCAAGATTTTTATCCTGACGGTTTTATATTGCCTATTTGAGGCGATGTTCGGTTATTCTTCATGTTTTCTATTTGAAGGAGCATTTTAGTTTCAAGATCAATTAGGACGTTTATGGATTTATTTTTAGACAAGTCACGAAGGCGTGCACTTGTTATTTTTGAACACATGGAAAACACGTCACATGAAATGCGCCCGTGGTTGCTATGCGCATTTTTATTAATTGTTTAGAGTTGGAGGTCGGTGGCACGAGTTGCCACTCCCGAGTGTAGATTATGGTAATTTTGGGATAACATTTGATTCTCTATCAAATTTCAAGCTAAAGGTATGGTTCTTCCTAAAAGATTGCCTAGAAGTGAATTTCATTAATCTAAAGATAGCATGTTTCGGGCTATGGCCATTTTTAGCCCAAAATTATTTCAACTCTTTTGGCCAATCCTAATTGTGGCTAGTTAATAAGAGATGAGGCTAAGTATAGCAATTTAAAGCGCGCATTAATGAAGAGGGGTCTAAAACTTATTAATTTGAACAACATGTTCCAATCAGCCAAACAAATACATGTAGTTATAGCAGAATGTTTTTGATTGAACAAATTTACATAATTTCATAATAGCCTAAATCTATGTTGTTTCTTTCATAATTCATGCGCCCTGATTTTTGTATGTTATTCTAATTCTAGTGTAACAACCCAATCGATCGTTATGAGCTCTAGCGCGCCGTTCAGCAGTTGGAATTCATGAACAACTTCATTTCGGGTATTATGACTTGTGTGTATGGTCAGAGTTGAAATTCAAGAAGTTCGGAGTTAGATTGAAAGGAAAAGGATTCGCATTTCAGGAGCCTTAAGTTTAAGAAATTAAGTAAGACTTGAATTTTGAGTAAACGACCTCGGAATGTGGGTCTGAAGGTTCCAACAGGTTCGTATGATGATTTCGGACTTGGGCATATGTCCGGAACAGGTTTTGGATAACCCGTGAGCGTTTCGGCGTATATTGTGGAAGTTAGTATTTTAGAAGAATTTCATAAATTTGGGTTGCAAGGAATTTTAGTGTTATAGATGTCCGTTTGGGATTCCGAGTCTGGGAATAGCTTCGTATGGTGATTCTGGAGTTGGGAGCGCGATCGAAAGTGAATTCGGATGTCCGTAGGACATTTTGAAGTCATTTGGCTAAAGATAGATATTTTAAGGTTTTTGAGAAAATCCGACCGGAAGTGGAATTTTGATATTGGGGTCGGAATACGATTCCGAAAGTTGGAGCAGGTCTGTAATGTCGAATGTGACTTGTGTGCAAAATTTGGGGTCAATTGGACGTGATTTGATAGGTTTCAGCATCGGATGTGAAAGTTAGAAATTTCAAAGTTCATAAAGTTGAATTCTTGCGCGATTCGTATTTTCGGCGTTGTTTGATGTGATTTGAGGCCTCGACTAAGTCTGTGATATGTTTCCAGACTTGTTGGTACGTTCAGACGAGGTCCCGAGGGGCTCAGGTTAGTTTCGGGGTGGTTTTGGACCATTTCTAGGCCATTTATAACTGCTGGTTTTTGGCTACAGCAGTGTTCTACGCGATCGCGGGGAATTGGTCGCGATCACGATGAGTAAAATGTGAGAAACGGGCCACTGAATCGCGATTGCGGAAAGCCTTTCGCGATCACGTAGCGTAAATGTTCTTCTGCACTGACTCAACTTCGGCGGCTCATATCTCACAATCTATAAGGAATTTTGCGATGATATAAAACAAAAGTTGTAGCCCTTTATGTCTAGTTTCTAGAAAAGTACACCATTCATGATTTGGATTTTTGTACAAAGAGATATGGATGTTACACTATAGGGTGTCCGGGGAAGATGAAGAAGAAAGTTGTGTTGCACATGGGCTTAATTCGCCAGATTATATCTAGACATCTATAAGAAATTGGGAGATGAACAACACATGGAAGTTGTAGACGTTTGAGTCTAGTTTTCAAAACATTTAACCATTTGTCATTTGGAGTTGTGTGCAAAACGTTATTACTATTCTATTGGAGGCTGTCCGGGCAGGCTGGGCAATTGTTCTCCGCGATCGCGAAGCTCTTTCCGCGATCGTGTTGAGTAAATACCTGGGCAGAATGATATTTTAGCGGGTTTAGCTCATTTTTCTTCATTTCTTCACTTGGTTGGGGCAATTTTGGAGGATTTTAAAGGACGATTTTCATCAAGCATCAAGAGGTAAGTGGTTCCTTCTCATTTCCAAGTTAATTCAAGGTTTATACATGAGATTAAACATGAAAAATTGGGGGGAAAATTGGGATTTTGGAAGAAATCTAGAATTTGGGTAAATGTTATTTTCGCCACGAATTGAGCATAAATTTTGGACTAAATTGTGTAATTGAATTAGTAAAGCTTTGGATAGAGATTTTCTTCAAGAAATTTCGAAGTCCGGGCACGTGGGCCTGAGGGCATTTTTGTCATTTCATTGAGCCGGGCTGAGGAACTCTGTGATTTGAATTTGTTATGATCAATTGAGTATACTTTTATTGAATTATCGTTATTTGGATAGTTTGGGGGCGTTGCGCATCCATTGGAGTCGTCATAGAGGCTTGGAAGCCGGGTATGGATCTTCAGAGCGAGGTGAGTCTCCCTTCTAACCTTGTAAGAGGGAATTTTCCCCATAGGTGTTCTATGTGATGTGTGTAATTGTTTGTGGGAGCTACGTACACACCAAGTGACGAGAGTCCGTGCGTAACGGCTATTATTGCTATGTCCGGGTAGTTAGGCCCCACATCATGCTCTGTTTCTACTCGTAATGAACTGTATGTTATGAGCCCTGATTATATGTGTAGTTTTTGTTCCTATGACATTTATGGAATTTGAATAATAGAAAAGAAATTATTTTACAGAAAGCAATATATGAAAAAAGAATTGTGCCATGTCGTGAGATATTAGGGCCACAACATACCTTATACTCTTTCTTGCAAATGACATATATGCTATGAACTAAGGATTTTGCGTGATATTGCTTTTCTCTGAGATTTTATGGAAATTGTTGAATTGAAAGGAATTGGTTATGGAAAGTAAGTTTTATATGTTATTGTGTGTGCATGTGACCGCTTCGCAATTTGCATTTCGCGAGCGATGTGCGATTTCCCCCACTCTCATGGGAGCGGGCCGTAAGCCACGGCAGATTGAAAGGTGCACTTTTGGGATGGGCCGATCGATCCTCGGCAGTGCACAGAGATGATATAATTGAGAATGCACTTTTCGTACGGGTCGGTCGATCCCCGGTAGTGCATGGACGAAGTTGTACTATGTTATGATATGGTTACATTGAAAGACGCACTTATGGTTTGGGTCGTTCGATCCTCGGCAGTGCGCATACATGACTATGGTAAGCATGCACTTTTGGGACGGGCCGATCGATCCCCGGCAGTGCATAGCTATTTTTTCCTTAAGACTCCGGCCGGTTGTCTTATTCCTGTGTGCGCATGATTATTTGGCATTGTTTCATGGTTATTGACTTGTATTGGATATTTGGGGAAAAGAAAGTGGCCATTGTTATCGTTCCAGTATTTACTTGGATTTTTGTGCTTTATACATAATTGCTACTCAATGTCTTACATGTCTTCCGTTTTTATTCGTTTTATCATTGTTATATCATACTGTTGGAGCTTAGTGAGTGTCAAGTCGACCTCTCGTCACTACTTCTTCGAGATTAGACAGGATACTCACTGGTACATATATGTATATGTACTCATGCTACACTTTCTGTGCATTGTGTTGCACAAGTACCTTTATAGTACAATGATCGATTTGAAGACTTATACGGGCTGCATTCATCTAGAGGCATTCCACAGCTGCTGGAGTCTTCCTTCTGTGTACTTATATTTTATATTTATTGCCTTTGTCCAATTTGTTTTTCGGTCAAGCGTTGTATAATTGTATAAATTCTTGGAAATTGCTCATGGACTTGTGTCACCGGGTTTTGGGGATGTCTTGGTATTTCTTTTTCTGTATTAAGTTGGTTTCTTGTCGTATTTAAATTACAAAATTTATTTATTTAATAATGAGAATGCAAGAAGAGGCTTTGTTTCCAAAATGTTAAACAGGAAAGTGTTCCAGTTGATTAAGGGGTCGGCTTGCCTGACAGTGGTGTCCGGCGCTATCACAACCCATACGATGGTAGAATGTTTGCCCATATGTTGGGGTGATGAATGGCTTGAAGGGAGGTCTTCTCAGGGCGTGGTTTCAAGATTTCAGTGTTTTAATTCCGACAAAGGAAAGGTATTGGGGCTATGAATGGTCAGGTGGGGGTTGATAAAGTAATGAGACTTGGTGCTATCAAGCGAGGTGGAGTTTTCATCCGTGATGTGGTATCAGTGTTTTTGATCGAATGTGATGCGTTAAGTTCGTCGGTGTTATGGTTCTTCAGTTGCATTGGGTTAAAGTGTTGTGAAGAAGTATTGAAGGAACGGATGTCGGAGATCATGGTGTGTGGTGGTTCAGAACATAATAGTTACTTCTAGGAAGACAGCTCAAGGAAGATGATCTTTGAAGAGTCTGAAGTTGTGGTGATCTGCGGGTTTAAGAGCTACGAGAAATGATATTTCATCGAGGTCGCAGCAAGAAGCGTGTGAGGAAGGAAGTCACGAGAGACGTGTCAGATGGCATCTAAACTTCTGAAAGGCCAGGTGGAAGCAACGAAAGTCGGTCATTGCTTAAAGGGAAGCGTTTAACAAGCGGAAGAGTGGCAGCGTAGCATGAGGTCAGTGGTAGGATGGCTGCCTATCTTAAGGGGGAAATGGAGTGATTTGAGATCTGTAGTGGATCGGAAGATGTGGTGGAGCAGTTAGTAGATGTCCAGGAGGAGCGGGCAGGCATGCAAGGTTGGTGAATGAGAACAGGCTTAGGGTGGGGTATTGATGTCGTAGAGGGTGTGTAAACACACTATTGTTGGACGGTGTCAGTTGGTGATTTTTGCAGGTGGGTTATTTCTAGGTATAGGTTAATCGGTATTCCTAGGAATAGGTTAGTGGGTATTTCTAGGTGTAGGTTAGCAGGTATTCCTAGGAATAGGTTAGTGGGTATTTCTAGGTATAGGTTAGCGGGTATTTCTGAGCATAGGTTAGCGGTGGTATGGTTAGTTAGTTCTATGTAAGGAATCATAACGGCGATTCGATAGGAGACAGAATGTGCGAATGATGCTAGGGATTTTTGGGTACTTAGGGAATGCTAATAGGAAAAATTCGGAAGGGCTGGCAGATTGGTTGAGCACGATCAGGCTAGCAAGGGAGGAAGGATTCCAGCATGGGTCTAGAGTGAGGTAAGGAGTAGCTTCGGGCTAAGTGGGGGAGTCCCACCTCCTGCAGTTGGGTTGTAGTACCGTGTTCTCATAGGGTTGCGGATTTGTCGGCATATCAGCAAGTTTTAAGTGCAGTGACTTAGTCACGTATTCCATTGAAAGGATGTTCAGGTGCTAGAAGAGCCTTGGAGTTGATTGTATTCGGGGCCAGTCAGAGTGGGTGACTCGCAGTAGTGATCCTAGTAAATTCGGAGGGTTAAGGATGCGGTGGTTAAAGGTTTCAAGCAGTAATATGATTAAGAATTGGGCTTTAGCAGCGTAATTCCTGAGAGAAGGGAAAGATGATTGAAGCGTTCTATGTTACTTTCAGCATGCAGGATAGTATGGTAGGAGTAAGAGAATAGACTCCAGATTGTGGAGATGGTCATTGGAGGGGGATGAGACAGACTGCGGGATTTAGGAAGCACGGTCTCGTGAATCTGGGTCACTCGGGAAGGATTGCGGGATGAGTTGCTATGAGTTGAAGGAAGTTACTATTACCTTTGAGGCAACTAAAGATGATTAAAAGAAGATAGATTTGTTAGCCATGGTTGGAATGGCACAAGTACGGCAGTGATCAGTTCCTTCGGCATGATTGAGTACGTGTACGGTCTATGCAGATATGTGTGGGGCCTGTCGGCCGTCGTAATAGATTCCAGTTGGAAGCATTCAAGTGCTATGTCCTGTCAGGTGTAGGCGGGTACCGGTAGGGTTATGGTGGTTCAGACCACTACTTAAGGATTTGCATGTATTGTGATTGTGTCGTGCGAGTTGTGAGACGTCTTGATAATTTCTTATGTGTTGAGATTCCGCGTAAGGATGAGGTTACACGAGCAGGATGGCTCTTGAGATTCAGAATATATATCGCACCCCAGTTGTGCTTGAGTTTGTAGCCTATGACTCTATCAGTCTCCCCAAAATGGTGTTATGTACTTAGCGTGCTGGTGACCGATATTCACTATCTTGTAAATTATGAGCAATTCGGCTCTGTATATATTTCCTTATGTAAATCTTATGATGGGATCGGGTGGCACGCCGCCACGGGTATGTTATTTTGATCGGGTTGCGCGACGCAACAGTATGATGTGGAGCAAGACTCCTATAATTATTTTCTTGTGTGTTACTTCCTATTTTCTGAGAAAAGTTCGTATTAGCGTGAGTCGAGTAGTCTCTTCCTGATGTTATTGTCCTTATGTGTCGTGTTCGAATTATGGCCTATGGGTGCGTGGCGGTATCATGTGTGAAGCTTCTGGTCGTGTTGGGGTGATCGGTTATCTGAGCGGTTCATACTGGGTGAGACGAGATTTGTAAATGTGGAATCGGCGTGATAAGATTATGCAGTATATTACAAGGCAATTATTATTGGTTTGCAATGAGATGATGATCTAAGCTTAGGGAAAAGATTTCAACGTGTGGTTAACTCTGCAGATGGTTATGAATTTTATACATATCTCCTCCGTGGTAGTGGTATCGTCAGCATTACAGCAGGATGTTTGTATATACCTTATAAAGTGCATTGAGAGCATCAGATTCGTAGAATCTTGGCTATTAAGGTTCAATCATTTGGGTTAGAAGATAGACTATGTAGTGTATGGTGTCAATTCAGCTAAGGTACGCAATTGTGTCATGGTACCTTGTGTGGTAGTTAATGCGATGTTCATATATTAGGAACATGCCTGCCAGAGAATTCTCAGTGTTAGAATTGAGTTCAGGATTTGCAGTATGAATAAAAGAGGTTATCCTCAGATTTTTATCAAACTCATATGGTCAACTGGGTTGTGGAAACACGGGCAGATGCACGAGGTGTTGGGCAGTAATTTCAGGTGTCTCAAGAGAAGTTCTTGGCACGTTCGAGGATGAACGTCTGTTTAAGTGGGGGAGAATGTAACGACCCGACCGGTTGTTATGAGCTCTAGCGTGTCGTTCAGCAGTTGGAAGTCATGAACAACTTCATTTCGGGTACTATGACTTGTGTGTATGGTCAGAGTTGAAATTCAAGAAGTTCAGAGTTAAATTGAAAGGAAAAAAATTCTCATTTCAGGAGCCTTAAGTTTAAGAAATTAAGTCAGACTGGAATTTTGAGTAAAAGACCTCGGAATGTGGATCTGAAGGTTCCAACAGGTTCGTATGATGATTTCGTACTTGGGCGTATGTCCGTAACGGGTTTTGGATAACCCGTGAGCATTTCAGCGTGTATTATGGAAATTAGTATTTTAGAAGAATTTCATAAATTTGGGTTGCAACGCATTTTAGTGTTATAGATGTCTGATTGGGTTCCGAGTCTGGGAATAGCTTCGTATGGTGATTCTTGAGTTGGGACCACGATCGAAAGTGAATTCGGATGTCTGTAGGACATTTTGAACTCATTTGGCTAAAGATAGAAATTTGAAGGTTTTTGAGAAAATCCGACCGGAAGTGAAAATTTTGATATCGGGGTCGGAATGCGATTCCGATAGTTGGAGCAGGTCCGTAATGTCGAATGTGACTTGTGTGCAAAATTTGGGGTCAATCGGACGTGATTTGATAGGTTTCGGCATCTGATGTGAAATTTAGAAATTTCAAAGTTCATAAAGTTGAATTCTTGCGCGATTCATGTTTTTGGCGTTGTTTGATGTGATTTGAGGCCTCAACTAAGTCCGTGATATGTTTCCAGACTTGTTGGTACGTTCGGACGAGGTCCCGAGGGGCTCGGGTAAGTTTCGGGGTGGTTTCGGACCATTTATAGGTAATTGCTGGTTTTTGGCTACATCAGTGTTCTACGCGATCGCGGGGAACTGGTCGCGATCGCGGTGAGTAAAATGTGAGAAACGGGCCAGTGAATCGCGATCGCGGAAAGACTTTCGCGATCGCGTAGCGCAAATGTTCTTCTGCACTGACTCGACTTCGGAGGCTCATATCTCACAATCTATAAGGAATTTTGAGATGATATAAAAATGGAAGTTGTATCCCTTTGTGTCTACGTTCTAGAAAACTAAACCATTCATGATTGGGATTTGTGTACAAAGAGATATGGCTGTTACACTACAGGCTGTCCGGGAAGATGAAGAAGAAAGTTGTGTTGCACATGGGCTGACTTTACCAGATTATATCTAGAAATATATAAGAAACTGGGAGATGACGAATACATGGAAGTTGTAGATCTTTGAGTCTAGTTTTCAGAACATTTAACCATTTGTCATTTGGAGTTGTGTGCAAACTTTTATGACTATTCTACTGGAGGTTGTCCGGGCAGGCTGGGCAATTGTTCTCCGCGATCGCGAAGAGCAAATTTTGGGCTGGAAAATTGTTCTCCGCGATCGCGATGAGTAAATGCCTGGGCAAAATGATATTTTAGCGGGTTTAGCTCATTTTTCTTCATTTCTTCACTTGATTTGGGCGATTTTAGAGGATTTCAAAGGATGATTTTCATCAAGCATCAAGAGGTAAGTGGTTCTTTCTCATTTCCAAGTTAATTCAAGGTTTATACATGAGATTAAACATGAAAAATTGGGGAAAAAATTGGGATTTTGGAAGAAACCTAGAATTTGGGTAAATGTGATTTTTGCCACGAATTGAGCATAAATTTTGGAGTATATTGTGTAATTGAATTAGTAAAGCTTCGGGTAGAGATTTTCTTCAATAAATTTCGAAATCCGGGCACGTGGGCCTGAGGGCATTTTGGTCATTTCATTGAGCCGGGCTGAAGAACTCTGTAATTTGAATTTGTTATGAACAATTGAGTATACTTTCATTGAATTATCGTTATTTGGATAGTTTGGGGGCGTTGCGCTTCCATTGGAGTCGTCATAGAGCTTGGAAGCCGGGTATGAATCTTCGGAGCGAGGTGAGTCTCCCTTCTAACCTTGTAAGAGGGAATTGTCCCCATAGGTGTTCTATGTGCTGTGTGTAATTGTTTGTGGGGGATACGTATTCAC
This sequence comes from Nicotiana undulata, assembly GCA_005239495.1. Taxonomy (NCBI): domain Eukaryota; kingdom Viridiplantae; phylum Streptophyta; class Magnoliopsida; order Solanales; family Solanaceae; genus Nicotiana; species Nicotiana undulata. Next base: position 75,080 of record ML289859.1, on the reverse strand, counting down.
CAAGTGACAAGAGTCCGTGCATAGCGGCTATTATTGCTATGTCCGGCTAGTTACGCAGGCCCCACATCATGCTCTGTTTTTACTCGTAATGAGCTGTATGTTATGAGCCCTGATTATATGTGTAGTTTTTGTTCCTGTTACATTTATGGAATTTGAATAATAGAAAAGAAATTATTTTACGGAAAGCAATATATAAAAAAAGAATTGTGCCATGTCGTGAGATTTTAGGGCCACAACATGCCTTATACTCTTTCTTGCAAATGACATATATGCTATGAACTCATGATTTTGTGTGATATTGCTTTTCTCTGAGATTTTATGGAAATTGTTGAATTGAAAGGAATTTGTTATGGAAAGTAAGTTTTATATGTTATTGTGTGTGCATGTGACCGCTTCGCAATTTGCATTCCGCGAGCGATGTGTGGTTTCCCCCACTCGCATGGGAGCGGGTCGTACGCCACGGCGGATTGAAAGGTGCACTTTTGGGACGGGCCGATTGATCCTCGGCAATGCACATAGATGATATAATTGAGAATGTACTTTTGGTACGGGCCGGTCGATCCCAGGCAGTGCATGGAGGAAGTTGTACTATGTTATTATATGGTTACATTGAAAGACACACTTATGGTTCAGGCCGTTCGATCCTCGGCAGTGCGCAGACATGACTATGGTAAGCATGCACTTTTGGGACGGGCCGGTCGATCCCCGGCAGTGCATAGCTATTTTTTCCTTATGACTCCGGCCGGTTGTCTTTTTCCTGTGTGCGCATGATTATTTGGCATTGTTTCATGGTTATTGACTTGTATTGGATATTTGGGGAAAAGAAAGTGGCAATTGTTATCGTTCCAGTATTTACTTGGATTTCTGTGCTTTATACATAATTGCTACTCACTGTCTTACATGTCTTCCGCTTTTATTCGTTTTATCATTGTTATATCATACTGTTGGACCTTAGTGAGTGTCAAGTCGACCTCTCGTCATTACTTCTTCGAGATTAGATGGGATACTAACTGGGTACATATATGTATATGTACTCATGCTACACTTTCTGTGCATTGTGTTGCACAGGTACCTTTATAGTACAGTGATCGATTTGGGGACTTATACGGGTTGCATTCATCCAGAGGTGTTCCACAACTGCCGGAGTCTTCCTTCTGTGTACTTATATTTTATATTTATTGCCTTTGTCCAATTTGTTTTTCGGACAAGCGTTGTATAATTGTGTAAATTCTTGGAAATTTCTCATGGACTTGTGTCACTGGGTTCTGGGGATGTCTTGGTATTTCTTTTTCTGTATTAAGTTGGTTTCTTGCCGTATTTAAATTACGAAATTTGTTTATTAATAATGAAAATGCAAGAAGAGACTTCAATTCTAAAATGTTAAACAGGAAAGTGTTCCAACTGATTAAGGGGTCGGCTTGCCTGACAGTGGTGTCCGACGCCATCACAACCCATAGGTTTTGGGTCGTGACAACGTGGTATCAGAGCTCTAGGTTCCCCTAAGTTTCACGAGTCATGAGCAAGTCTAGTAGAGTCTTGCGGATCGGTACGGAGACGTCTGTACTTATCTTCGAAAGGCTATAGGGTTGTTACGAGTACTTCCCTTCTTGATTCCTCATCGTGCGATTTGATTCCCTTAAGGCTTATGTTTATTCTTCCTTCCTACTCAATCTTACGCGTCGCGAAGCGCTTGTTATGAATCGGGAATTTGAGGAGTTGTGATGATGTCACAAATATGGTGCGTGAAGCCTTCCGTGTGTAGTCGTTTGGGAGAGCCTCAAGCAAGAAGATAACCCAAGAGTTTGAATGTAAATACTTAAAATCTTCAAAAGTCAGAACACCCAAGGAATATGAAAGCTCAGAACCAGTCAATCTACTGAGGAATTTTGTTCAAAAGAAATCAGATTTTTCCTTTCTTTGTTTTCTAGTATTTAGTATTCAAGAAAGTAATTTTTTTCAGGCTGCAGAGAGAATTTTCAGTGTAAAAATCCTTTTTCAGACTAAGGGGAGGGGGTCTATTTATAGGATATTTTGGGAATGGGATATCCCTTGGAATATTCCCTATCCAAAAGCTGAAAATAGTACAAAATAGTACATAGGGCAGCTGTCAACCTTATCTTTGGGACAGCTGGCCCTATTCTAGAACATTCTTCCCTTTTTAAAGACCTTTTTACCCTTATAAATTTGATTTCCTAATATACATTACCTGATATACCTCTTGAAGTCCCTATATTTACCATTAGGTAACCAGGGTTACTTACATGGGTTTAGTTTGGTTAATTAACTCTAGTTATGTTTTTTAGTTAATTATTAGTTGTCCTTAACTAAGGTTAGGTTAACTAATTAAAGGTTAATTGATTAGGTTCATATTAGTTAACTAGGTTTAGCTTGTTAATTAACGTAAGTCAATCAATTTAATTACTCAACCTAAGTTAACTGATTTAGTTTAGTTAATTCAACTCAATTACTAAAAATCAGCGACTTAACTAATTATTAAGCCTAGGTTAAATGATTTGTTTTAGTTAATTAACCTTAAACTAATTAATCTAGACAGATTTTAGGACTTGGCTAATTGTTTAAGAGATTATTAACCTAGGTTAACCTAGTTAAACAAGTCGTCTTTTATAAGCTACTATTAGCTAGGTTGATCTTGAGCTAATTCATGACCATACACTGGTTCCGAATCAACTGGTTCTTTAATTAACTGGGTAATTACACTAATTAGCATAAGTATAACATACTCAAGTAAAACATGAATCAAATAATCAATCAAGATGGTCCTGCATGAAGAACGGCAGCAAATCCTAACAAGTTCATGATTAACAGTTGTGATGGATGATCTAATCAAACGAGGCAAGAAATCATAGAAACAAGGCATATAGTGATAAGTCAAAATACAGTGATTATCGTGATTGTCAAGAAACCTCTGTTACTAATTGACGGGAACTAAAACATGATCAACATGAAACAAGTTTTGATTTCGAATTAATTAAGCGGAAGGCATATGAATTGGCATAGGTAAAACAGTGGTAAAAGAAACCAAACAAAATTACGAGAGAAATCAAATTAACGAACATGTTAATCACGTAAAACATGCTATCATATTCAGGAAATTTGCAGACAAGCAAGAAAGACATGTTTTAAATAAACAGTTTTCAGATTTAAATCAGTGGGGCCAAACTCTAACCTAGGTGATCAATCTTAGAAAATAACAGGAAGAGGGGAAGCACCTGGTTAAGTGGAAACAAGTTGACCAGATTCCGGCGGATGACCGGAGCTTGGCCGGACTTTTGATGAGGTTCAAATAAACTCAAACCCACGTGAATCACTTGTTCTTGTGGAAAGAAAGTGAATCACGTAAGTCTGAGCCATTGATTCACTATCAAATTATTTGGGATGAACCCTAGGGTTTCAGTACTTCCTAGATCTGAATTTAGAGATTTTTGGGCGAGGCTTTGGGGAAACCAGTAACATGACAGGGCTGAGGGGTGGATGAGGATCAACTGGTGAAAAATTGGGGCCGTTTGGTGGTGCTTCGCTGCCTATGGCGATTTCCGGCCGGCGGAGCTAGGGCGGTGGGCGGAGAAGAGATGATGGGGCTACGGTGGGAGACGGCAGGGACGGTGGGTCTCTAGAGAGAGGTGAGAGACGGAGGGGAAAGGGGTGGGGGTGTAATACTTAGGCAAATGGAAGGGGGGGGGGGTATTAGGAACAGTTATATACCTAGGGGGTGGGGAGTTCCCAGCCGTTAGATCAAACGAGATCAACGGATGGGATTTCTCGTTTGGTGATGAGGATGAGGCAGGCCGGGTAGGGGTTATTGCGCTGGGTGTAATAGGTGCTTGTAGAGACTCGTTTTTGGGCCTGGGCACATTAGCCCAGGTCCAATTTTAACATCTTAGGCTTAATTAACATTACTTAGTTTAATTAATACTAATTCTAATTAAAATTAAAAATGTAACAAATAATTTTGATTATTATTTGTCTTGTTATAAACTAATTGTTGAATTGATTAAAAGTGATACCATTTAATTTAACACTTATATCATTTAAAGAATAAATTTCACAGTTTTGTTTGGGGGAATCGATTAAATTATCCAATTAATTAGTAAAACTACATTGTATCCAATAATCGATATTTTTGTTGTTATTTACTTCAATTAGTTACAAATAATGTGCTAATTAACTCTAATTCTCGTTTTTATCTAATTTAAAGGGAAAATTTATTGATGGCGGATTAAAAGGTGACATTATGAATTAACGATTGCAATTTTGAAGAATAAAGTTGTAATTTTCCAAATGATTGAGGTTATGCAACCTTAAATTATTATAAACATTAAAATCCAAAATTATGGTTATAAATGTAAAATTAATTCACCAATAGCACCTAAATTCAATAAAAATCATAAAACTAATTAATTTTTTGAATTTTTGTAGGATCATATAGTAGGTGAAAATCACGTGCTCACAGCTGCCCCTCTTTGTTCGGAAACACGAAGAGTTTCCGGGCAAAGATAAAGTGAGCAACCATAAACGACTTCACCCATTCATGTGTTCCGTTGTGAAGCGTTTTTTGAAAGATTTGATCGAACCTTGCTTCAAAGGTTGCCTTCATATCCTTGGTTATAAAGGAATCAGGTCAGTGTAGTTCTGGAAGTTTTGGTAGCTGGGACTACCGAGTAACCGAGGTTTCATTGCGGTTGTTGTTGTTACTGCTACTGATCTCCTTATTACACCCAAGTACAAAACAAAAGACTAACTAAACCTATCAGCTGCTAAGTTACAAGATTTCTATCTAAGACTTGGTCTTGAGTCTTGATCTTTTGCTGACTCTGACCTGATCCTTGATACTTGTTAGCCGCAAGTGCTGGTTTCGTCTTATCATTTCTCGGATAGAGGCAGGATATACCGAACAGATGACTTCAGTCTCGTCCTGAATAGTCCATCACTTTCCCGTTTCTGCACTTTGGGTTCAATCTTCTCTTTCGCCTTTTGTTTTATTTCTTTGGATCGAAACTTCTTCTTTTGGTCGTCTCGAGTTCCAAAGTCTTAAAAAATGTAATCTGCACAAAAATCAAAACAAACAAACGGAATTTTCTTCCCCAGTTTTTCACTAGGAGAATTTCGTGAGTTATTGTAAGGAAATCTACACTATTTATGGAAAGCAGTGAAAAAGCCGGGAGCAGTGCATCCGGAGTTATTGCATACTAGGGAGTGGATACCCTATATCTCAAAGCAAGTCCACTGGGGGTGAAAAAAATGAAATCAACTAGGGATTGTATACCTTATGCTGGAAAAGAAATCAATTAGGGAATGTATACCCTTAATTGAAAAAGAAATCATCAATTAGGGAATGTATACCCTTAATTGGCATCGACCAGGGAGCACGTGCACCCTATGTCGGGAAAAGGAAATCAATTAGGGAATGTATACCCTTAATTGGAAAAGTAAAACATCAATTAGGGAATGTATACCGTTATTTGGAAAGGAAAACATCAATTAGGGAATGTATAACCTTAGTTGGGAAAGTAAAACATCGACTAGGGAATGTATACCCTTAATTGGCATCGACTAGGGAGCGTGTGCAACCATGTAGGGAAAGGAAATCAATTAGGGAATGTATACCCTTAATTGGTAAGGAAAGCAACAATTAGGGAATGTATACCCTTAATTGGATATGAAAACATCAATTAGGGAATGTATACCCTTAATTGGAAAGGAAAGCGGCAATTAGGGAATGTATACCCTTAATTGGATAAGAAAACATCAATTAGATAATGTATACCCTTAATTGGAAAGGAAATCATCAATTAGGGAATGTATACCCTTAATTGGCATCGACTAGGGAGCACGTGCACCCATGTCAGGAAAAGGAAATCAATTAGGGAATGTATACCCTTAATCGAAAAAGAAAGCAGCTATTAGGGAATGTATACCCTTAATTGGAAAAAGAAAGCAACAATTAGGGAATGTATACCCTTAATTGGAAAAAGAAAGCAACAATTAGGGAATGTATACCCTTAATTAGGAAAGAAAACATCAATTAGGTAATGTATACCCTTAATTGGAACAACAAATAAACAATTAGGGAATGTATACCCTTAATTGGAAAAGAAAATCACCAATTAGGGAATGTATACCCTTAATTGGAAAGGAAATCATCAATTAGGGAATGTATACCCGTAATTGGCATCGACTAGGGAGCACGTGCACTCCCATGTCGGAAAAGATGTAGCTAGGGTCTGGAGACCCTATACCACTTCAGATTTGAGTTGTTTTCAACACTTTTTTTTGAATGAACGCGGGAAAGGATTTCGGAGAAAACTTCCCTTTTGAAGTTGTCGTTGCAGAGCTGCTTCTAGCTCTTGCGCCTTTTCTCTTGGTTACACCTGCTTTTTGCACGGTTGCTTTTGAGTTGCAGCTGTTTCTTATTTCAACAAAGAATAATTTGTTAGTTTGAAATGGTGGTTGGTTTTGCGGCCTTGATTATTTCAACTGTTTAATCTCGGCTTTGTTGACAAAGATCTCAACCGCCTGCTTGCTTGCTTGCTGGGGATTGGGTTTCGTTTCCAAATCCGGGGACCTTGGCTTTCTAACTTTTGTTGTGGTGATCAATCACGCGGGACCCAACATTTCAACTTTATTCTGCCCTTGTAGGCCTTTCACTTATTTTCCTTTTGGATTTCTAGAGCATCGGGGGGAATTTTTGGTCCCTCGAATTCTGCTGCAATGGTTAGTCGTGTGGGACTTAACCCTTTTCCAACTTTATTTTGCCTTCATTGGCCTTTCATTTCTGATTTTTTATTCCATTTGACTTTAAATCATTTGGAGCGCTTCGGCTTTTCAATCGTTTCTGAGGGGGTTAGCCATGTGGTACTTAACCTTTCATTTCAATTGCCTTTATAGGCATTTCGATTTGATCTTCTCCCTTCAATAGTTGTGTTTAAAGCATCGGCCGTTGCGGCCAGTCGGGATCGACTTGATGCCCCTGACGAGGCTCGGTGCCCTTTGTATATTGGCTTGGGTCAAACGAGAACCCTATAAGTCAGTTTTTCCATCCTTTCTATGTTTTACCTTAGAAACAAGAGTCAGACTGAAACGGATTAAAGAGAATAACAAAGAAACTGAGACAATGAATTTTGACAAGAAATATCCCTTTCGGGGAAGAGAAGAAGGACTTATCTGGAGTGTATGCGGTTTTCAATGAACATGAAATGCGTCTTGGACTGGATGCCTGATTTATATAAACCATCTGACTCTCAGAAATTCGTCACGACTTTTAACTCGAGGTTGAGAATCCTTGTCCTAGACCATGTCGATATTAGTAACCCATCATCCTCTTTTCGATTAGTAGTGCACTTTTCGGGTTTTCACCAGCTAACCTCTCTCATTTCTCTTCTTGCCATCGCCCTGTAGTTCTCTTTGCGAGTTTTCACTAACAAGACTCTCTCATTTTTAATTTCTCTACTCACCGTCGCCTTATGGTGCATGTGTGTATTTTCACTGATAAGACTCTCTCATTTTTAATTTCTCTACTCACCGTCGCCTTATGGTGCATGTGTGTATTTTCACTGATAAGACTCTCTCATTTTAATTTCTCTCATTGCTTGTATGGGGTCCAGATAGATGTATCTTCCCATTCTGGCTTTTCTTTGCCGATCGATTGGAAGGACTTGAAAAGGATTTGGGATAAAAGAATTTGTATTGAATTACAACCTTGGAACTCTCAGGCGAATCATTGTCGAAACTCAACACTTGCCCCAGCTTAAACTCTTGGGGGAAATGTGAATTTTTATTTTGGTGTGACTGAACCCCAGGGAGAGGTGGCCTACGTATCCTTTCGGAATCAAGTTAGACGTAGTTCAGGCAAACATTTTTTTTTGTTTTGATTTGATTTTTGTTGTTTTGCTTTTGATTTTCTTTTGATTTTTGCTTTCTCTTTTTTTTTTCTTTTGATTTTTCCGTTTCTTTTTTTTTCTTTTGATTTTTCTTTTCTCTTCTTTTTTTGATTTTTCTTTTCTCTTTTTTTTCTTTTGATTTTTCTTCTTTCTTCTTCAAATTCTAAGGAGGGTAGTCAAGGAAGAGTAACCGGATCAAAGGGTTTACAAAAAATGATAGTGTTTGGGCTAACATGAGTGAAAAGCCTTCGTCATTTCGATCATCAGTATCGTCATCACGGAAAAGGTCAAACATAATTCTTTTTTACTGCATCTGCATTGACAGCCGTTTCGGGGTCATTTCCTTCGATGTCTCCCAAGTACAATGCTCCTTTTGGAAGCAATTTCCTTATAATGACCTTTCCAATTCGGGGCGAATTTTCCTTGCGCCTCTTCGTGGTGTGGGAAGATACGTCTTAAAACAAGTTTCCCTACTTCAAAGTTCCTAGGCCACACTTTCTTGTTGTAGGCACGGGCCATTCTTTGTTGGTACAACTGCCCGTGGCAAACTGCGGCCATCCTTTTCTCGTCAATCAGAGTCAATTGCTCCAATCGGGTTTTGACCCATTCATCATCTTCGATTTTTGCTTTGACAATAATCCGAAGGGAGGGAATTTCCACTTATGTGGGTATCACGGCCTCAGTGCCATAAACCAATAGATAAGGAGTAGCTCCAACCGATGTGCGCGCTGTCGTGCGATATCCCAGTAATGCGAAAGGCAATTTCTCGTGCCATTGCCTGGAAGTTTGAATCATTTTCCTGATGATTTTCTTAATATTATTCTTTGTTGCTTCAACGGCGCCATTGGCTTTGGGACGGTAAGGGGTGGAGTTGTGGTGTGTGATTTGGAACTGTTCACATATCTCCCTCATCAAGTTACTGTTTAGATTCACTGCATTGTCGGTAATGATAGTCTTTGGGATACCAAAACGACAGATGATATTAGAGTGCACGAAATCCACCACTTCTTTCTTAGTGATAGCTTTGAATGTGACTGACTCGACCCATTTTGTGAAATAGTCGATAGTGACCAAGATACATATGTGCCCGTTTGAGGCCATTGGCTCGATCGGCCCAATGACATCCATTCCCCATGCAACAAACGGCCAGGGTGCTGACATAGGATGCAATTCTGATGGTGGTGCATGAATCAAATCGCCGTGTATTTGACACTTATGGAATTTCCGGACAAAGCTAAAACAATCTTTCTCCATGGTCATCCAATAATACTCGGCCCGTAATATTTTCTTTGCGAGGACGTAACCATTCATGTGGGGACCGCATACTCCTGAATGCACCTCGTTCATAATCTTTTCAGCTTTTTTGGCGTCTATACATCTTAATATATTCAGATTGGGAGTCCTTTTATACAGTACTTCCCAACTTAGGAAGAAACTGCTGGCGAGTCTCTGGATGGTTCTCTTTTGGTCCCCATTGGCCTGCTCTGGATATTCTTTTGTTTTCAAGAATATTTTGATATCGTGATACCATGGTTGGATATCAGGCTCTACTTCAACCGTGTTGCAATAACCATGCCTTTCCTTGATTTGAATTTCCAATGGGTCGATGTGAACATTACCCGAATATGGCAGCATTGCAGCTAGGGTAGCCAGTGCATCGGCTAACTCGTTGTGGCATCGAGGAATATATCTGAACTCGACAACTTTGAATCGTTTGCTAAGATCTTCCACATGTTGTCTGTATGGGAGGATCTTAACATCTCGAGTTTCCCACTTTCCCTGAGCCTGCTTGATGATCAAATATGAATCCCCCATGATCAATAACTCTTCTACATCCATGTCAATAGCCATGTTCAAACCCATTAAACAAGCCTCATATTCGACAGTATTGTTTGTACAGAAGAACCGAAGGCGGGCCGTGGCGGGATAGTGCTTTCCCGTGGGTGAAATCAAAATTGCCCCAATCCCAACACCTTTTGCATTTACATCTCCCTCAAAGAACATCTTCCAAGTGCTGGCGTCCTCGGAAGTTATCTCAACTAAATTTACCTCCTCATCCGGGAAGTAAGTACTTAGAGGTTGGTAGTCGTCATCGACAGGATTTTCTGCCAAGTGATCTGCCAAGGCTTGAGCTTTCATTGTCGTGCGAGTGACATAGACTATGTCGAATTCGGTGAGCAAAATCTACCACTTTGCTAATCTCCCGGTGGGAATTGGTTTTTGGAATATGTACTTTAATGGATCCAGCCTAGTGATGAGGTAGGTGGTATAAGCCAACAAATAATGTCGGAGCTTCTGAGCGACCCAAGTTAGAGCGCAACAAGTTCTTTCCAACAGCATACACTTGGCTTCGTAGCTCGTGAACTTCTTGCTCAAGTAGTATATGGCCTGTTCTTTCTTCCCGGTTGCGTCATATTGCCCGAGAACACACCCGAAGGAATTTTCTAACACTGTCAGGTATAAGAACAAAGGTCTTCCTGGTTCTGGTGGGACTAGCACCTACGGGTTCGACAGATATTCTTTTATCTTGTCAAAAGCGTTCTGGCATTCGTCTATCCATTTGATGGCTGCATCTTTCTTCAACAGCTTGAATATAAGCTCACAAGTGGATGTCAACTGAGCGATGAATCTTCTAATGTAATTCAACCTACCCAGCAGACTCATGACCTCCTTCTTGGTTCTTGGATGTGGGAGATTCCGAAAAGAGTTTATCTTTGTTGGGTCCAGCTCGATGCCCCGTCGGATGACTATAAACCCCAGTAATTTCCCAGATGAAACTCCGAAGGCACACTTGGCCGGGTTTAGTTTTAGATCATACTTACGCAAGCGTTCTAAGAATTTCCTCAAATGCTGGACATGGTCATCTTGCGTCCTAGATTTAATTAAATCACATCATCCACATATACCTCGATCTTCTGATGCATCATGTCGTTGAAAATGGCGGTCATGGCCCTCATATATGTTGCCCCAGCGTTCTTTAGACCGAAAGGCATGACTCGGTAACAATAGGTGCCGCAGGGTGTGGTGAAGGCTGTCTTTCCTGCATCTTCTTCATCCGTCAATACCTGGTGGTACCAGCATAGCAATCCATGAAAGATTGTACCTTATGTTTTGCACAATTGTCAACCAGGATATGTATGTTTGGTAGTGGAAAGTTATCTTTAGGGGTTGCTTTATTCAAATCTCGGTAGTCGACACATACTCTGACCTTTCCGTCCTTTTTAGGCACTGGTGGTGTATTGAACCACTCGGATCACTTCAGCTTTTAATTGTTTAGTGACCTCTTCTTTGATTTTGTCACTCATGTCTGTTTTAAATTTCCTCTGCTTTTGTTGGACAGGTGGATAACCGGGATAGGTTGGCAATTTATGTACCACCAAATCCACACTTAGTCCATGCATGTCGTCATAAGACCAAGCAAACACGTCTTTGAATTCAAATAGAAGTTGAATCAAAGCGTACCTAGTTCTTTCATCAGTGTGGACACTTATCATGGTTTCTCGAACCTCTTATGCATCACCTAAGTTGACGAGTTCTGTTTCGTTTAAGTTTGGCTTAGGCTTATTCTCGAATTGTTCTAATTCTCGGTTTATTTCCCTAAAAGCCTCTTCTTCATCATATTCTGGTTCTTGATTCATTATTTCGGGGTTAGACAGCGTATTAAGATAAGAGCATGAAGTCCGCAAGCATGTCATGTTATTTAAGGCCGCATTACTAGGACGGGACTCCCGCCTGACGGGGAATGGAGTAGCCCTCTAGTTTTGCAACTTGGTGTTTGGGCCCATGTATTGCACCTCAGCGGTGCTTGAGACTTCTCCCAACTGAACCATGTTAGTTTCATACATCATCTGCTTCATGGCCTCGAAGATTCCTTCAATTTCTTCGGCCGTAAAGGCCTCTTCTTCTTCTTCGACATATTGTGGTTCGATGAAAGTTTCAGTAATGTGGGGAACTGGCTAAGGCAAGTCCCAACCATCTTTCTTTCGAGCGTTGGCCCATTCCACATCGGCTTCTATAGCCTAGAAACCTGTGCCGAAGAATTTTTCAGCAACAGGTAGAGAGATCGGTTCAGTGATACCCTATAGGGCTACCCCAAGCTCCTTTCCGGGTTTGTATCCATGTCTAATCATGTCGGTAGTGACCATAATTGACGCATTTGATAGACAAGGGTGCGGGAACGGAGTACGTTCTTCATGTTGGTCGGCAAGCACAATTTCAAATGCCTTATAGACAATATGTTCACTCCCTTCTCTGGCTTCGAGACCGGGGACCGAGGGGTCTCTGTATATTGACTGCTTGTCCTCCCCATGGACCACTATCTTTTGATTTTCATGCTCAAACTTGAACATTTGGTGGAGGGTAGATAGCACTGCCCCGGCGGCGTGAATCCATGGTCTTACTAGCAGGAAGTTATATGAGGTATCCATATCCAAGATTTGGAAGGTTACTGTAAAATCCACATGGCCGATTGTCATGACTATGTCTATTTCGCTGATGGTGTCCCTTTTGATACCGTCAAAGGCGCGGACACAGACGTTATTTGGCCTGATTCTCTCAGTGCCGATTCCCATTCCGTGCAGTGTTGATAAAGGGCAAATATCTACCCCGGAACCTCCATCAAGCATAACTCTCTTCACATAATATCCCTCACTTTTAACTGTTAAGTGTAAATCTTTGTTGTGAGCGGTTGCCTCGGGAGGTAGATCATTCCGGCTGAAAGAAATTTTGTTTACTTCAAAGAAACGCTCGGCCATTCTTTCCAATTGTTCGACTGAGGTCTCCGCCAGCACATACGCTTCATTCAACATTTTCAAGAGTATCTTTTGATGCTCGTTTGAGCCCATCAACAAAGATAAGAGTGATACTTGATAAGGAGTTTTCCTGAGTTCTTCGATTGTGGCGTATTCAATCATGTTCATCTTCTTAAAGAACTCTTCAGCCTCTTCGGTGGTGATAGGTCTTTTAAGAGGGAAGCGTTTGTGCTTGTTTTTTGCCAGTTCTTTTAGATGGAGGTATTTTTCAGAGGATTTTGCTTCAATTGCTTCCCCTGTGATCTCTTTCTCTTTGTATGTTACTACCGTCTTGTTGTAGTTCCAAGGGATTACAGTAGTATCCTTCACGGGAGCTTGCGACGCGCGGCTAATAACAACGGGCTCATTCAGCCTTGGTGAAATTATTTGCCCCCGCGCCACATTCGTCCCCTTTGGTACATACATTGTCAGGCCGTTTGTCATGGCTCTGTTGAATTATAGCCTTCTGGGCGGACTTAACATACCTTGTTCCTTCTTGGGTGCCCTGGGGACGTCAAGAACGGCGTCTTTAGAAGATCTTATCTTTGTCTTGGCTTCAGCCTTCCCCGTGGCTTGAGGGACGGGATTACTCTTCTTTATTTCCTTGGCTGGCTTGGGTGTTGCCTTAGGCGTTTTCTTTGCATCTGCGATGGCAATGATAGCCTTCAAAGCTGGATCAAAATCTTGGTCCTCACAGATCATGCCGATAACAGGCCCATTGTTATGGGCGGTCAATGGATTGTTAGTCACATTGGGAGCTTCTTCATCCCTTAACACTACCTTCTTTTTCTCTGTAAGATTCTCCACAACCCACTTGAGAGTCCAGCAATCCTCCGTGTCGTGCCCCTCTGCTCCGGAATGGTAGGCACAATTGGTTCCGAGTTTGTATGCCACTGATGCTGGTTTTTGCCTGGTCGGAGGTACGGGCTGCAGAAGCCCCATCTGGACAAATTTTGGGGAAAGACTTGAATATGGCTCACTGATAGGAGTGAAATTAAGTCTCCTTGGTGGCTCACGGGGGTAAGCATTGTATGGATAGTTTTTTTGAGGAGGGCGTGGGTTATATGGAGCTGGAGGAGGATGGTTATTTCTTGGGGGTGGAGCTCTGTTCTGGTTGTGTTATTGCTGCGGCCTGAGATGCGGCTGAGCGTTCATCACTGCATAGGGAAAGGAGGACGTAGTATAAGCTATGTTTTAGTGAGGATAGTAGTGTTGGGAGGTTTTGGGGAGTGGACCTGAGTATTGACGAGAACCCCTGACATCGGAAACAATCATGGCCCCTTCTTCTTTCTTCTTTCTGTTGGCTGCACTCCCGGATCCATTTTGGATGGCTTGGGAGGTTGCTCTTATGGCTGATGGCTCAGGATACGACCGGTCTTTAAACCATTCTCAACCATTTCTCCAATTTTGATTGCTTCTACAAATGGTTTGCCCATGGCGGACATCATATTTTGAAAGTAATCCGCTTCTTGTGCTTGTAGAAAAACATTGACCATTTCGACCTCATCCATCGGTGGTTTGACCCTGGATGCCTGCTCGCGCCACTTAATAGCGTACTCTCTGAAACTTTCCGAGGACTTCTTTTTTAAGGTTGGATAGAGAGTTTCTATCGGGAGCGATATCCACGTTGTATTGGAATTGTCGAACGAAGTCCCGGGCTAAGTCATCCCATACTTCCCAGTGGAATATATCCTGGTCCATGTACCATTCTGATGCAATCCCTGTTAATCTCTCTCCGAAATATGCCATGAGAAGTTCCTCTTTCCCACTTGCTCCTCGCAGTTGGTTGCAATACCTTTTCAGATGAGCTATGGGGTCCCCATGTCCGTTATATTTTCCGAACATGGGGGTTTTAAACCCGAGAGGCAAATGGACGTGCGGGAACATGCACAATCAGCATAGGAGACGCTTTTCTGCCCGCTCAGCCCCTGTATGTTCTTGACGCTCTGCTCGATACTCTTCATTTTCCGAGCCATTTCTTCGTGCTCGGGGCTTTTCTTATCTCGTCCCAAAGTAACTTCATACTAAGGTTGTAGGGGTATGAATCGGGAGTGACATGAGTGGTGCCCAGAAATGATGGCGTTTGGAATGTAAAAGCTGGTGGCTCAAAGCTTGGCCCGATGATAGTTAGTGGAGCCATGGCGGATCTCGGTGGTGCGGTGAAGATGTTGGATGACGCACCGGAAAACAAGACCTGGGGGCGAACCTCAGAAGGCCTTCCGGCAAAGTGAGCCGACATAGTTGGGTATCTGAGTGGCGTGGCCGGGTAACTTATAGGGATGTTAGAAGTTCCGCATGTACTGGGGATTATCTCGGGGAAACCCGGGATGGAACTGGGCGGTTCCCTACCATTGGACCATGCGTCCCACATTTCCAGCATGCGGCAACGCAGGATCCTATTCTCTTCAGTTGTGGTTGACTCAGACGTTGGGATGGATGGATTCGGGTCCTCCACAGATAAGTGACTTTCGGATGTCATTTCTATGCTTCCCTTTGATCTAGTGAAGTAAGTATGGGAAGCCAGGTTACCGCAAAAACCAACCACCTTATGAAAACACCTTTAAGAGTAAACCAACAAAACATTAGGTTGAAACATTTATCACACAGGGAATCGCATGTTTGGGGTATGCAATGCACCTAAGAAATTGAACGCTTTCTATATGTTTTGCAACGGTTGTGTGTCTCATCCCGACTTTATTTTCTTGAATTTGAACTTTCCCCCTTTTTTTTTTAAATTCTATTTTCATCTTTTTTTTTCTCTGTCATTTTATCACTCTTTTCTTTCTTTCGTTATATTATTTTTTGCTCTATTATGATCGAATCCTATGTGGATTGCCTACGTATCATGGCACCGCGTGAATCAGATCATTACGTAGTTCAAGTGATAACTCTGAAGTAAATAAACATTTTTCATTCATTAGATAAAATACTTTCAACTTCATAAGAAACTCTAGTACACTTCTTTTGAAATTTAAAAAAAAACTACAAAAGGCTTAAGACATGTTTACTTGGAAATGTAAAAATTACAATGGACTTAGACATGACTACATCAGGAAAAATAAAATACAGACTCGAGAAATATCAAAAATACATCAGTGCTTCCATTGCTTCAGGGACTCGTGGGACATCATTCGGCCTTGCCACGGGTCTGCGTGCTATATCTTGCTGGAGGTGGTAGAGGTCGTCCATTATCTTGTGGACGAAGATCATAACTGCTGAGAAGAAGGTGGTCCGAGTCATGTCTTTGCATTCCTTGCACTTGGTGACGCCCGATCTGCTGAGATCTTGCCTCTAAAGCCTGGGCGTCTTTGTGACTCTGCTCTTGCCATTGTCGCAATTCTTCTTCCAACTGGGCTATCATGTCATAGTGGCCATTCATTTTCAAAAGTGGCCATTCTTTCTTTCAAACTCAGAACTTCTTGGTCGTGATTTCTCTTCAATTTTTGCACGAATTCTGCCCTTTCTTCTACATTCTTCGCCAACTTTTCTCGAACTCGGGTCAAATCTTCCTCGGCTTTTTCCAGGTCGTCACCATAGCTACACAACTTTTGCCTGATACTGGTGACAAGTATTTTATCGGCTCTACTTCTTTCGGGGTTTTCAATGGCTATTCTTATTTTCTGGAGGAAGTTGGCTCTGTTTTAAGTTGTCTGCGACCAAATATCCGAGTAAGGAATTTCGTTAACTCGGGAGAAGGTGTTAGGCATTCCCTAGTTCCGTGGTTCTAGCACGGTCGCTTAAACTATTATTATTTGGCCTAAATTATCTTATTATTTACGTGTTTTATCCTATATTTAAAACTCTTTGAAATTTAGCCGCTTTTGATAAGTATGGATTAATCTTGAAAACAAGTCACGAGAACGTGCACTTGTTATGCTTTTGGATGTATTACAATTACGCCACATGAAATCCACCCGTAATCGCAACACGTGATTTTATTATAATATGAAGTTAGAAACGGGGACATGAGTTATCGCACCAGAGTGTAGGTTACGTGGTCAAGATTTTTATCCTGACGGTTTTATAATGCCTATTTGAGGTGATGTTCGGTTATTCTTCATGTTTTCTATTTGAAGGAGCATTTTAGTTTCAAGATCAATTAGGACGTTTATGGATTTATTTTTAGACAAGTCACGAAGGCGTGCACTTGTTATTTTTTAACACATGGCAAACACGTCACATGAAATAAACCCGTGGTTGCTATGCGCATTTTTATTAATTGTTTAGAGTTGGAGGTCGGGGGCACGAGTTGCCACTCCCGAGTGTAGATTATGGTAATTTTGGGATAACATTCGATACTCTATCAAATTTCAAGCTAAAGGTATGGTTCTTCCTAAAGGATTGCCTAGAAATGAATTTCATTAATCTAAAGATAGCGTGTTTCGGGCGATGTCCATTTTTAGCCCCAAATTATTTCAACTCTTTTGGCCAATCCTAATTGTGGCTAGTTAATAAGAGATGAGGCTAAGTACAACAATTTAAAGTACGCATTAATGAAGAGGGGTCTAAAACTTATTAATTTAAACAACATGTTCCAATCAGCCAAACAAATACATGTAGTTATAGCAGAATGTTTTTGATTGAACAAATTTACATAATTTCATAATAGCCTAAATCTATGTTGTTTCTTTCATAATTCATGCGCCGTGATTTTTGTTTGTTATTCTAATTCTAGATTTTTAAGAGCATTTTTGAATAACATATTCGCATCTTTTGAAGTTTTTCTAAGCTATAATATCTATCTTTACAAACTCGATAGTTATCTAAAGAAGAACTGTAGAGAAAGAAATTTTTTTACGAACACTAATGAATTTGAAACGTTCACTTTTTAGGAGTTTAAAAGATGTTTATTGGGGAAGGGGGGGACTGATTTTAATACAGATTTATATAAAGCATCTTTGAATTAGGGAACCTATACCGATTCGTGTGGTAATGCAGTTGGAAACGAAATACATATTCTGAATAAGTGTGTATGACTATTTAAATACAAGTTTAGTTCAGTCCCTATTACAAATATAAATAAAGATAAACTACATTTCTTATTTCCGAACCTAAATTTCTTAACGAAAATAAAGAAAATGAGATAATAAAAAGGAAACTAAGGGTTGCTGCTCCTGTACAAGCTTCAGTAGTTCTTTAAGGACTTCAATCCTGCATCTTTTAACATTAGCCTAGATTTATAAGTCCAGAGTTTTCTCTACTTTGGACAACATCATCAACGGACCTTTAGGCATTTTATAAAGATGAATCTAACTACAAAGGAGGTTAGACTCAAACTTAATGATGCTCTATTTCATACTAGGAGAACAGAACATGTTCAGGCCTTTCATGGACTGAATCTGACCATAAAAGGGGTCAGATTCAACTCCATGGATGTCATCTTTTATATCTGTTGACATTCGACCCATACCTATACCATGACTTTGATTTTTTAAGCATTTTTCAGAGAACGAATCTGATCATTGTAAGGGATTCAGATTCTTTACTCCAAGGAGCCTTTTGATTACCCACTTATATCCGTTGAAAGGATAATTTCAGCAAGTTGAATAACTGCTTATGCACTGTTACGGGACGAATTTGACTATCAAAGAGTCAAATGCATCTACCTTAGTGCTAATATTAACATTATTCTAAACTATGTAGAAACTTTGATTATTTAGGAATTTTTAGAGGATGAATCTTGCCATTCAAAGGTTCAGATTTCTCACCCTAATGCCCTTCTTAGCTACATACTTTGTACCCCTTTGAAGGGTAAACCTCAGCCAACCGTACTAAAGTTTGTGCACTGCAATGGGGTAAGTTTGATTATTAGGAAATCAAACTCATCTACCCTAGTGCGAATTACCTTAATAATATGTTGAACAAATACAAAACAAAAACTAACATCTAACTACCAAATGCTAAATGCATTTTGAAATTAACAAAAAAAAACTTAGAAACAATCAGACTGATTTCAAAATACAGAAGTTGCATACATACGTTCAGATTCGTTACCAGCATAATAACAACCTTATTTCAGATTTTTATATTAAGAATAAAGGAGAATAAGATTCAAATTTACACTATCTCAAAAGAAAAACATAACATGAATCAACAATTTCAGCACAAGTTTTAGATTCAATAACTTTTTATGAAGTTCATTGTTACATACATTTAAAGAGAAAAACAACAAAAGACTTGACCAAATAAAGGTCAAGTGTGCACAACAATCAGCAAGAAGGACAAGAATTCAGCAACAAATATCAGCAAAACCCCAAAAAACCAAAGACAACCTCAAGCAAGAAGATAACTCAAGAGTTTGAATGTAAATACTTAAAATCTTCAAAAATAAAAACACCCAAGGAAGATGAAAGCTCAGAACCAGTCAATCTACTGAGGAATTTTGTTCAAAAGAAATCAGATTTTTCCTTTCTTTGTTTTCTAGTATTTAGTATTCAAGAAAGTAATTTTTTTCAGGCTACAGAGAGAATTTTTAGAGTGTAAAAATCCTTTTTCAGACTAAGGGGAGGGGGTCTATTTATAGGATATTTTGGAAATGGGATATCCCTTAGAATATTCTCTATCCAAAAGCTGAAAATAGTACAAAGGGCAGCTATCAACCTTATCTTTGGGACAGCTGCCCCCTATTCTAGAACATTATTCCCTTTTTAAAGACCTTTTTACCTTTATAAATCTGATTTCCTAATATACATTACCTGATATACCCTTTGAAGTCCCTATATTTACCATTAGGTAACCAGGGTTACTTACTTGGGTTTAGTTTGGTTAATTAACTCTAGTTATCTTTTTTAGTTAATTATTAGTTGTCCTTAACTAAGTTTAGGTTAACTAATTAAAGGTTAATTGATTAGGTTCATATTAGTTAACTAGGTTTAGCTTGTTAATTAACATAAGTCAATCAATTTAATTCCTCAACCTAAGTTAACTGATATAGTTTAGTTAATTCAACTCAATTACTAAAAATCAGAGACTTAACTAATTATTAAGCCTAGGTTAAATGATTTGTTTTAGTTAATTAACCCTAAACTAATTATCTAGACAGATTTTAGGACTTGCCTAATTGTTTAAGAGATTATTAACCTAGGTTAACCTAGTTAAACAAGTTGTATTTTATAAGCTACTATTAGCTAGGTTGATCTTGAGCTAATTCACGACCATACACTGGTACGGAATCAACTGGTTCTTTAATTAACTGGGTAATTACACTAATTAGCATAAGTATAACATACTCAAGTAAAACATGAATCAAATAATCAATCAAGATGGTCCTGCATGAAGAACGACAGTAAATCCTAACAAGTTCATGATTAACAGTTGTGATGGATTATTTAATCAAACGAGGCAAGAAATCACAGAAACAAGGCATATAGTGATAAGTCAAAATACACTGATTATCGTGATTGTCAAGAGACCTCTGTTACTAATTGACGGGAACTAACACATGATCAACATGAAACAAGTTTTGATTTTGAATTAATTAAGCGGAAGGCATATGAATTGGCATAGGTAAAACAGTGGGAAAAGAAACCAAACAAAATTACGAGAGAAATCAAATAAACGAACATGTTAATCACGTAAAACATGCTATCATATTCAGGAAATTTGTAGACAAGCAAGAAAGACATGTTTTAAATAAACAGTTTTCAGATTTAAATCAGTGGGGCCAAACTCTAACCTAGGTGATCAATCTTAGAAAATAACAGGAAGAGGGGAAGCACCTGGTTAAGTGGAAACAAGTTAACCGGATTCCGGCGGCTGATCGGAGCTTGGCCGGACTTCCGACGAGGTTCGAATGGACTCAAACCCATATGAATCACTTGCTCTTGTGGAGAGCAAATGACTCACGTAAGTTTGAGCCATTGATTCGCTCTCAAATGATGTGGGATGAACCCTAGGGTTTCAGTACTTCCAAGATCTGAATTTAGAGATTTTTAGGCGAGGCTTTAGGGAAACCAGTAACATGGCGGGGCTGAGGGTAGGATGGGGATCAACTGGTGAAAAATTGGGGTCGTTTGGTGGTGCTCCGCCGCCGGTGGCAATTTCCTACCGGCGAAGCTAGGGCGGTGGGCGGCGGAGAGATAATGGGGCTACAGTGGGGGACGACAGAGACGGTGGATCTCTAGAGAGAGGTGAGAGATGGAGGGGAAAGAGGGGTGTAATACTTAGGCAAATGGAAGAGGGGGAGGGGGTATTAGGAACAATTATATACCTAGGGGTGGGGAGTTCACAGCCGTTATATCAAACGAGATCAACGGCTGGGATTTGTTATGATCAAAACGGGGTCGTTTGGTGATGAGGCTGGGGCAGGCCGGGTAGGGGTTATTGGGCTGGGTGTAATGGGTGCTTGTAGAGACTTGTTTTTTGGCCTGGGCACATTAGCCCAGGTCCGATTTTAACATCTTAGGCTTAATTAACATTACTTAGTTTAATTAATACTAATTCTAATTAAAATTAAAAATGTAACAACTAATTTTGATTATTATTAGTATTATTTTTTTTGTCTTGTTATAAACTAATTGTTGAATTGATTAAAAGTGACACCATTTAATTTAACACTTATATCATTTAAAGAATAAATTTCATAGTTTTGTTTGGGGAAAACGATTAAATTAAGAAATTAATTAGTAAAACTATATTGTATCCAATAATCGATACTTTTGTTGTTATTTATATCAATTAGTTACAAATAATATGCTAATTAACTCTAATTCTCATTTTTATCTAATTTAAAGGGAAAATTGATTGATGGCGGATTAAAAGGTGAAATTATGAATTAACGCTTGCAATTTTGAAGAATAAATTTGTAATTTCCAAATGATTGAGGTTATGCAACCTTAAATTATTTATAAACATTAAAAGCTAAATTATGGTTATAAATGTAAAATTAATTCACCAATAGTACCTAAATTCAATAAAAATCATAAAACTAATTAAATTATTGAATTTTTGTAGGATCATATAGTAGGTGAAAATCACGTGCTCACAGTATTGACTTGGTGCCAGATACCCAGCCTATCTCTATTCCACCTTACCGCATGGCACCGGCAGAGTTGAAAGAATTAAAGGAGCATTTTCAAGAACTCTTAGATAAGGGGTTCATTCGGCCTAGTGTGTCGCCTTGGGATGCGTCGGTGTTGTTTGTGAAAAGAAGGATGGTTCGATGCAATGTGTATTGATTATAGACAATTGAATAAGGTGACATTAAAGAACTGGTATCCTTTGCCTCGTATCGATGACCTATTCGACCAGCTTCAGGGAGCTAAGGTGTTCTCCAAGATTGATTTGAGGTTTGGGTATCATCAGCTGAAGATTCGGGATTCTGACATTCCGAAGACTGCTTTCAAGACCAGATATGGTCATTATGAATTCCTGGTTATGTTATTTGGGCTGACCAATGCCCCAGCCGCGTTCATGAAATTGATGAATAGTGTGTTTCAGCCCTACCTTTATACTTTTGTCATTGTGTTCATTGACAACATTCTGGCATATTCTCGTATCTAGGAGGAGCATGCTCAACACTTGAGGATTGTGTTACAGAGATTGGGGGAAGAGAAGCTTTATGCAAAATTCTCTAAGTGTGAGTTTTGGCTTGGCTCAGTGGATTTCTTGGGGCATGTGGTGTCTAGCGGGGGTATTCAGGTTGATCCGAAGAAGATTGAGGCGGTGCATAGTTGGCCCAGACCGTCTTCAGCTACAGAGATTCGGAGTTTCCTTGGTTTAGCGGGTTACTACCATCGCTTTGTGGAAGGATTCTCTTCTATTTCTTCACCTCTGACCAGATTGACACAGAAGGGTGTTCCATTAAGGTGGTCCGATGAGTTTGAGGAGAGCTTTCAGAAGCTCAAGTCAGCATTGACCACATCTCTGGTATTAGTGTTGCCTATTGGTTCGGGTTCTTACATAGTCTATTGTGATGCTTCTAGAGTTGGCTTGGGATCGATATTGATGCAGGACGGTAGGGTGATTGCCTAGGCGTCTAGATAGTTAAAGGTGCACGAGAAGAATTACCCAGTGCACGATCTTGAGTTAGCTTCTATTGTTCATGCCTTAAAGATTTGGCGGTATTATGTGTATGGAGTGCAGTGTGAGATTTACACCAATCCTCGTAGCTTGCAGTATTTGCTAAGGCATAAAGACTTGAATTTGCGACAAAGGAGATGGTTGGAGCTTCTCAAGGACTATGACTTGACTATTTTATATCATCCGGGGAAGGCCAATGTGGTGGCCGATGCCTTGAGTCGCAGAGTCGAGAGTTTGGGAAGTCTAGCTTACCTTTCAGCAGCTGAGAGACCTTTAGCCCTTGATGTTCAGGCTTTAGCGGGTCAGTTAGTGAGATTGGATTTGTCAGATCCTCCACGGGTGGTAGCTAGCATCGCTTCCCGGTCTTCTTTATATGATTAGATTAAGGCATAGCAGTATGATGACCGACACTTGTTAGTTCTTCAAGATAGAGTTCATCGGGGTGATGCCAGAGATGTGACTATTGATGATGATGGAGTTATGAGGATGCAGGGCCGTATTTGCGTGCCCAATGTAGAGGGTATTCGAGAGTTGATATTAGCACGGTAATCTATCCATCCGGGTGCCGCGAAGATGTATCAGGATCTGAGACATCAGTATTGGTGGAGGCGGATGAAGAGAGATATTGTTGAGTATGTAGCACGGTGTCTCAACTGCCAGCAGGTCAAGTATGAGCACCAGAGACCAGGTGGTTTGCTTCAGAGGTTAGATATTCCAGAATGGAAATGAGAGAGAATTACTATGGATTTTGTAGTTGGGCTTCCACAGACTTCGAAGGGTTTTGATCTATTTGGGTCCTTGTGGATAGATTGACCAAGTACGCGCATTTCATTCCTTTCAGTACTACTTATACTTCAGAGCGGTTAGCTGGTATTTATATTAAGGATATTGTCCGGTTGCATGGAGTTCCGGTTTCTATTATTTCTGACAGGGGTACTCAGTTCACATCTCAGTTTTAGAGGGCCGTACATAGAGGTATGGGTACTGATGTAGAGTTGAGCACTACATTTCACCCCCAGACCGACGGGCAGTCAGAACGAACTATTCAGATATTGGAGGATATGTTACGGGCTTGTGTGATTGATTTTGGTGGTTCATTGGAAATTTTTTTGCCATTAGCGGAGTTTGCATATAATAACAGCTATCACTCAAGTATTCAAATGGCCCCGTTTGAAGCTTTATATGGTAGGAGGTGTAGATCTCCTATTGGTTAGTTCGAGCCTGGTGAAGCTAAGTTATTGGGCACATATTTGATTCAGGATGCGTTGGAGAAGGTGAAGTTGATTCAGGAGCGACTTCGCACGGCGCAGTCTATGCAGAAGAGTTATGCGGACCGGAAGGTCCGGGATGTGTCATTTATGGAAGGTGATAAGGTATTGCTAAAGGTATCACCTATGAAGGGTGTTATGAGGTTGGGAAAGAGAGGAAAGCTGAGTCCACAATTTATTGGTCCTTTTGAGGTACTTCAGAAGGTTGGAGATGTGGCTTATAGACTTGCCTTGCCACCCAGCCTATCGAGTGTTCATCCTGTATTTCATGTGTCGATGCTCAGCAAATATGTTGGTGACCCGTCTCATGTGTTATATTTCAGCACAGTTCAGCTCGAGGGTGATATGTCATATGAGGTGGAGCCAGTAGCAATTTTGGCTCGTGAGGTTAGAAAGCTGAGATCTAAGGAGATAGCATCAGTGAAGGTGCAGTGGAGAGGTCAGCCAGTGGAGGAGGCTACTTTGGAGACCGAGCGGGAGATTCAAAGCAAATATCCTCACTTGTTTGAGACTCCAGGTATGTTTCTAGACACGTTGGAGGACGAACGTTTGTTTAAGAGGGGGAGAATGTAACGACACGGTCCGTCGTTACGTAGAATCTGCATCATAATTGTTGTTAATGACTTGTCATAGATTGATTATACTGTTATTGATGTGTTAGAGTTGGTAGGCTTGAAATCGAAGTGATTATAATGAGAATTTAGCCACTTAGTCTTTAAAAATAGCCTTGAAGTTGGAAAAGTTAACTGAGAGTTGACTTATTGGTAAACGACCTCGTAATGCGCAATTTATGGCTCGAATAGGTTAGTTAGGCGATTTGAGACTTAGCAGTGTGTTCAGAATAATTTTGTGATGCCCGGTGTAGAATTAGGCTTGAATTGGCGAAAGTTAGTTTTTGGCGATTTTCGGTCGGCAGTGGAAAATAGGTTATCCGGGTCAGAATGAAATTCCGACAATTGGAAAAGGTTCGTAATGTTATTTTGGGTAGGTCTGCAAACTTTCAGGTCAATCGGAGTTTTGGATAGTTTCGGCATCGTTGGTGGATTTTAGAAATATCAAAGTTCTTAGGCTTGAATCCGGTTTGATTTTGGTATTTTGATGTAGTTTTAGTGTTTTGAGAGTGCAACTAAGTTTTAATGATCATAAGTGATGTGTTGGTATATTTGGTTGGGGTCCCGAGGGGCTCGGGATCAATTTCGGATGGTTAACGGACCAATTCGTGTTGGAAACTTAGGCTGAAATTGCTGGTGTTTTACAGCAGAACTTTGTTCAGTGTGATCGCATAGGGACTGATGCGATCGCGGAGAGTAATTTGGGGCAGGTGAAAAATTCTCTGTGCGATCGTAGGTGTAGCGATGCGATCGCAGAGTATAGGGAAATAAAGCAGTGCGATCGCGTAGGTGAGGGTGCGATCGCACAAGGGAATTTGGGCGCGTGGGGCTGTCCGGAAAAATACATTGTGTGATCGCATTAGGGGGCCTGCGATCGCGGAGAAGGGGAAAATTGTATTGTGCGATCGCGTGTGTTTGACCGCGATCGCAGAGAGTATATGATTGGGCAGTTAAATTAAAAACCCTTCCGCGACCTAAACCCTTTTTACACCATTTTTGTACAGACAGAGAGCTCTTGAGGTGATTTTTGAAGAGGGAAATCAATGTTCTTCATAGAGGTAAGTATTTTGATCATTAAAACTCAATTATAGGTGATTAAGGAGCATAATACCAGTGTTTAATTCATGAAAATCAGTAGAAAAATATGGGTTTAGGGCTTGAGATTATGAGACCTTTAGGGGTCGATTTGAAAATGAACTCCAATTTTGGTGTTCTTTATATGTACGAACTCGTGAGAGGACAAAGAACATTTTGGTATAAAAAAGTCTGAGTTTCGAGACGCGGGCCCTGGGGTCGGGTTTGATCGAATTCGGAATTTTGAGCTAAATTCGATATTTTTCAATTGGAATTTATTCCTTGAGCATAATTTGATTATAAAAATCTGAAATTGGTAGATTTGGAGCATCCGGAAGTTGATTCGAAAGGCAAATGCATTGCGAAGTAATTTCGGGCTAGTTTGAGGTAAGTAATGTCTTTAAATCCTGTCCTGGGGGTATGAAACCCCGAACTATGCACCCTTTCACCGGTTTTGAAATGCAAAGGTTGAAAGTTTGGAGATATATTCCTTACTTAGGCGACTATTGAGTTGCGCAATGGCTTTTAAAGCTTATTTCCAATAGTACTATATATACTTGATATGATTTGGGTTGTAAGCCATGTTTGGGGCCTAGTGCCGACCTGTTTACTCCTTGGGGGATGTGTTTACTATATTTTCCTCACTGATATGTTATTATTTTACACTCAGTCTTTTCCTGATAAATTGTTTTGACACTCAGAGTATTTTGATACTATTTATTGAAAAATAAAAGACTGTTTTGGGTCGAGAACCCGGTATGTTTATGGCCTAAGGGAAAATTGAGAGTATCTGACTGAGTGAGGCTTTCAGGCCTACATTGTGAGAGGCTTTCAGGCCTATGTTGTTATAGCGCTTGGGCTGTAGGAGCCCCTCCGGAGTATGTACACACCCCAGTGAGCGCATGTACCTATTGAGTGATGATTATTGCCCGCGGGGCTGATACTGAGTGAGGATTATTGCCTGATGGGCTGATATAGAGTGATTGTGAGGATGCCTGGTGGGCAATGGTTATGAGAAATGATTTTGGCCCGAGGGGCAAATTTATGATGATTTTACTGAGTTTTTCGAACTATGATTTACTTCGTTTTCCAACTGGGTTTTACTGATATTACACTTGTTTCAAAGGATTTCTAGAAACTGATTTTTGAACTCATGTATTTGATGAATACTATCTGGTGACTTGGTGTTTTACTGGCTTTTGTGAATTGTTGTATCTATACTGTGTGTTTCATAATTCTCAGACTGTGATTTATTTTCATTAGTACTGAGTTGGCGTACTCATAAAGACTCCCTGTGCCTCTGTGGACAGATCTAGGTACCGATTTGGAGCAGTAGCTGCCTTGTTCGTTCGCAGCAGTTCACGGGATTTCGAGGTAGCTGTCCAGTGTCCACAGCTTCTCCTTTTTCCTTCCTTGATTAGTATTCGAAATTGATTCATAGTCATTTATTATGACATTAGCAGATTTAGATTTATTTCTTTTTAGATGCTTATGATCATTGACTCCAGTCTTGGGAGGTTTTGTTTAGACTATTATTGGGGCGCTAAGACTTAAATAAATTATTTTTATTGCTATGTTTGTTGTTTATCATTGAATTATGAACTATTATAAAAGAACCAATGCGTAGTAAAGTGATGATTGGCTAGCCTAGCTCCAAGATAGGCGCCATCACGGCATATTAAAATTTGGGGTCGTGACAGTTTATTTTAATTATTAGGAGTTGAGGGCCAAGTCACGCCAGCGTGCACTCGAATTTTGGAGTTACGTTTCTGTGACAACGCCACGTGAACCGTACCCATAGTCACAGTGATTTATTATTTTAACTGTTTGATTGTCGAGTCACGCCAACGTGCACTCGAAATGTGACCTACGGTTTGCCTACCCAAATGTGACCTACGGTTTGCCTACCCTAATGTGACCGGCCTAAGCATATTTCTAGCAACCGAAATAAGAAAGCTTTATTTTACCCACATAGCCCACCATCATTCCAATTTTATATGTAAATCTAACAAGTAATGGTAGTAAAAATTAATGGCAGTCATCCACTAACTTGCAAAAAAGCCAAATACTCAAATCCCAGCATTATCATACAAGCAAAAATAAACAATGGCACGAAAATAAGCAGTAAAATAGACTGCGAGAGAGAGTGATGGATGGACCTCCGCAATAAACTCCTTATAACTAAATTCTGATCGAATGCACGGGCAGAAGAAATGCCATTGATGAAAATTCAAACTCGAACAGACACAAACAACGACAAAATGAACGAACTACCAAAGATTCAGCAAAACCTGGACAGAAAACTTTGCCTGAACTCTAGCAACGATCCCACTTCAATCAGACTCCATAGCAACGAATTTCCCGCAAAACTAAAATGGATAAAGAATAACCAGAAATCTCCTTGAGCAAACATGGAGATTAACTAAACGGTTTCGGCCGCATCAACATTTTCCGTTCAGATGTGAAATTTTACGGCCAAGTTGCACATCTACAAACATGGAAATTTTCCAATTAATAGCACAATATGCTCTTTGTTAGAACATGGCTCGAGAGAGATGGAAACATAAATGGGCAGGGAAGATGCTGATAGCTTGAGAAAAGAGAGGGGTTGCTGGCGTCTTGGGTTTTTCCTGCGAGTTTGGGTTGGTGAAGGGGGTGTGCGGCGACTGGTGGGTATGAGCGGCTGAGGTGGAGGAAGAGGGGTTAGCGGCTGGAATATGGAGAAGAGGGGGCGTCACTGGGCCTTTTGGATCTGTTGCTGGCGGCGTCGCCACTCGCCGATGATTAATTCCGGCGAGTGAGGTGGTGGGTGACGGATTTTGGTTGTTACTGTATTTGTAGGATTTTCATCGCTGCTTTTTTTGTGTGTGAGGGTGGAGGTTGTAGTGGAGTTGTGGAGAGAGGGGTGGCCGGAGGTGCGCCGGTGGCTGCAGTGAGAAGGAAAGGGAGTGGGCGGTTGTTTCTATCAACTTATCATGTATATACTCAATTTCCACATTGAAGGAAACAAACAAAAATAAGAGTGAATATTTTCTTCTCCTTTTTCTTTTGTGCTGGGTTTTCTTTATTCATTCTTTGTTGTTTCTGCTCCTCGTTTATACTAAAATATCTTGTTGAATCGTCGGGGATACGCCTAATTTTATTCATCACGGTGTTGGCAAAATATACCTAAGGACAATGTCTTTGACACGCCTCAGACTAAATCGTTTATTCTCCATAGTCAACAAAATTTTCCAACAAATAGATCATTAGTATATAAGTTGAAGCTCGTGGATATAGTGGTCGCTAACCAAGATGATCAATAAGCAAGTTTAGCGCGTTCTGGCTGTCTCAAAGTGATTGCCGAAAGAAGACTAATCTACTGTAAAGCATAAGAATCACTATCAGTCTGTCACCTTGTTGTTTCAATTTCTTGTGGTGGCGTTGAGTTGGAGGCACATTATTTTCTTATTGATTTAAGCAAAGAAGAAGGATATTCTCCAATCAACCAATTTCTTGTTCTAGCTGTGGAACCTAGGCGTAAACGTCAATTAATTAGTCGCATTAACTGTGTACATATATATGTATAGCAAGTTAGAGACACAAACCAATCTCATCAAACAAGAGAAAAAATCAATATGGCCTCAGACAATCTTGTAGTTCTCAATGCTCTTGACACAGCACGTACCCAATGGTACCACGTCACTGCCGTTATCATAGCTGGAATGGGATTTTTCACTGATGCGTACGATCTCTTCTGCATCTCCACTGTCTCTAAGCTCTTAGGCCGCCTCTATTACTATGATCCTGCCACAAAAGCCCCGGGCAAATTGCCTCACATGGCTAACAATTGGGTGATTGGAGTTGCTCTAGTTGGTACTCTATCTGGCCAACTCGTATTCGGCTGGTTAGGGGACAAACTTGGTAGGAAAAAAGTCTATGGACTCACTTTAATTCTCATGGTCGTTTGTGCACTTTGTTCTGGCTTGTCCTTTGGGTATAGTGCAAAATCTGTAATAGGGACGCTCTGTTTCTTCAGATTCTGGCTTGGTTTTGGAATTGGAGGAGATTATCCTCTTTCTGCTACAATCATGTCTGAATATGCTAACAAGTCAACTCGTGGGGCGTTTATTGCTGCGGTGTTTGCTATGCAAGGAGTTGGGATCATCTTCGCTGGGCTCGTTTCAATGATTATCTCCAAAGTGTTTTTAATCAAGTACGGAGGTAAACCATTTGAACAGGATGAAATTTTGTCCACAGAGCCTGAGGCAGATTATGTTTGGCGGATCGTGTTGATGGTCGGGGCTCTTCCAGCACTTGTTACCTATTATTGGAGAATGAAGATGCCTGAAACAGGGCGTTACACTGCTATTATCGAGGGAAATGCTAAACAAGCAGCGATTAACATGGGGAAGGTTCTTGATATAGAAATCCAAGCAGAAGGTGACAAATTGGCCAAATTCAAGGCAGCTAATGAATATCCTTTGCTCTCCAATGAGTTCTTCCAGCGCCACGGGCTTCACTTAATAGGTACAATGACAACTTGGTTCTTGTTGGACATAGCTTTCTATAGCCAAAACCTCACTCAAAAGGACATATTTCCAGTCATGGGACTCACTAGCAAAGCCCAAAACATTTCCGCTTTGAGGGAGATGTTTGAGACATCGCGTGCCATGTTCGTGATTGCCTTGCTTGGTACATTCCCTGGTTACTGGTTCACAGTGTTCTTCATTGAAAAAATTGGCAGGTTTAGGATACAATTGATGGGGTTCTTCATGATGACTGTTTTCATGGCGACCATTGGAGTCAAATATGATTACCTAAAGACTAAAGAGCACAAATGGACATTCGCAACTCTTTATGGCTTAACTTTCTTCTTTGCCAACTTTGGACCTAATTCAACCACATTTGTGCTCCCCGCGGAGCTCTTTCCGACAAGAGTGAGATCCACTTGCCACGCACTGAGTGCCGCATCTGGAAAGGCCGGGGCGATGATTAGTGCATTTGGGATACAGCAATACACGCAAGATGGAAATGCTCATAAAATCAAGAAAGCCATGATGCTGTTGGCTGTCACAAATATGCTTGGATTCGCCTTCACTTTTTTGGTGACTGAGACAAAAGGTAGGTCACTGGAAGAAATTTCAGGGGAGGATGGCAGACAGAATGAGACACAAATGAAGACTAGTAAGCCTGTTTCTGCCCACCAGGATGATGGATGGGAATGATCATATATAGTTTATCACTTTGAGCATTGCATCTATAGGAAAAATGGATCAATAAACGGGTGAAGAACTGATTAATTGGTTTGTTGCTCACGCCGCGTTGTGCTTGGTAGCTTTTCAATCACTTCTATGAATAATAAGAGCTTTAACATGATAAATCACATATTACCACAAGTAAAACTACACTGCTAGCGTAATTTTTTTACAATGTCAATATATACTATGGGTGTTGTTGCGGCCAAACGCACACGCAAGTATACTCGGTCGTCAAGTAATAAAGTGACTAAAAGTCGGATGTCGAAACCATGAGGACTTATGATTAACTATTAACTAAACTAGGTTATCCTAATTATCTAAACAAGAATTAAACTTAGAAGTATTTGTTCCTAATCTAATTAAAATAAAGAGAAAGCAAATAATAAACTCTGAACAGAAGAAGAACATCTTTTTATGTTATCAACGTGATGAAAATGATCTAGGGTTATGGGCTATCTAACAATCCTATTGTATTCTTCGATTGAATTGACTAACTAATTTATCTAGTTTATTTGTTAACGGGGTTAATATTGCTCATCAGAATCTGTCGAGTTCTTACTCGCCTATTCAAGCTAACCAAACGGCTATATGTCTATGAAATTAGAACTAACAAGAACGCATTTATAATTCCTGTAAATCAACCAAGCAACGCAATTAGGTATATGTCTATCCTAACCGCGTATACGTTCCCTGATGCCTAGGTTCAAGAACTTACTCTACTCAATCCTATAAGCAATCTAGAATTCCCACTTTCGAGTTCAATTCTAGATTCGTAGATAGTATTCAATTGGTGATCAAACAATCAAATGCTTAAGCGCAAGATTGGTAAATAAACCAATACGATAAAGAAATAAAAATCGATATTCGAATAACAATAGTCATGAAAGAACCACAACCCTAGAACGTGAAGTTTTAGCTCCACGTAGACATGGTAGGCAAACAACAAATCATACAAGAAACATAAAAAATACTAAGTTTGGTGGAAGAAAAGATGAAACCCGACCTCCACGACGGCTCTGTGCTCTCCCTAGGTCAAAAGTTTGTCAAAAGTCACAAAAATAATGGTTTTACATGTATATATACGAAGTAGGGTCGGCCCCAGATGAAAGCACCTTCTTCCACGCGAAATAGGACTCTAGCTCTGTAAAATTTGCACAAGCGCGCCGCATAGGGCGACACGCCATGCGATGTGCTTGTGGGGAACTTCAGAGAGCATGCATTTTGAGGGCAACAACAATTTACAAAGTCGCGGCGCGCTACACGGCGCGACTGTTGAAATTTGGAAAAATATAAAACATGAAAGTTGTATCCCTTTTAAATGATTTTCCAACGATATATTGTCGAGCCCAAACGAATTCTCGAGCGAAAAGTTATGTGCATTTTACTGGAAATGCTACGTATGCCTGCTTGATTCTTCGTTTCGTTCATAAAGTGCACTATCATCCGTTGATACCTGAACACGATCCCAACTTAATCCTTGGGCTTTTACACAGACTTCAAAGCTCAATAATAGCTTGAATTCATTCCATAACATCTACATAGATCATAATCACTCCTACATGGCATAAAACACGCATTTAGTGCAAAACACTAGCAATTAAAGCTCAAACTCAATTAATGTGCAGTAAATTAGAGTGTAATAAGCGACTAAAATACGTAATTATAGCCTATAATCAACACCCCACACTTAAACCCTTGCTCGTCCTCGAGCAAGCATACTACACTTTATATAGGCACGACCTTTTTAAGCAATTCTCCTAACTCATCACACCAAGAATATTTAAAATAGGCTAAGCACAAAAGTGTAACCTCTTCACCTCAAGATTTGTCTCACAAGTACCACACATTATTCGCAACTCACTCACTTACTCTAACATAGAGGTCAATGACATTACCTTTCCTTTAGGAATTAAGTTCCCTCATGATCGGTTCCAACCTTACACCACTATATAGTAGCGAGGAGTGGTCGATGCACTTTTACCCGATGAGGTCGGAATCGATTTTCACATGGAGTTAATTTTGTTTGGAGTTTGGTATCTAACTAATCTTGAGGTGCGTGTTATTTTTAATTTCACTTCTAAACATTGTTGTGATTGATTCTATTCTAAATTTAATACTATTGAATGCTAAGATTAATCTAAGTACAATATTTTGTTAAAATTTTCAAGGATTAAAAGGCACTAGGGAAGTGACTTCCACCTAGGTGAGTATCTAATGGGTATCAATAATTTAGGACAAGGTTGTTATGATTGGGGTCGTGATATAACCATCACACATAAGTTTTCACTCTATACCTCGCAGTAGTTTGAGTGACTCTGCCCAATTTGGGTTTCTCAAGCTCAAATGGGTGTTCATGCAACACAAGTGAAATTGGCTCAAATCGGGTATTACTAACTCTAGGTTTAACCCTTTGATTGAGGCTATCAATCTCTTGAGTTCATCCTAATTCCTTGTTAGCCTAATTTACCTTCACTTAGTCTCTTTTTCTCAAGAAGATTCTAAGTCACATAGGCACTAATTAGTGTTTTCAACCACTAATTCTAAAATTAAAGCATGAATTACGCTAAATATTACTAACCCATAAACGATTAAGCCCTAATTCAAGACCCATTAAATACCCACACTAGAGTTGGGTCACAACTCTAGCTATGGGGTCTAGCTACTCAAATATAAGCCATAATATTCAAATACAAGATGAAAATCTTGAGATTGAAGATAAATATACTCTAAAATTACTCAAAAGGTAAAACCCAGTCGTTCATGTGCTCTCTAAAACAAAACTTGACCTAAAAATGTAAAAAAGGTCTTATACCCAACTAAGATTTTCGGACAAAAATGCCCCTACGGAGGATTTGCGGATGCGTAATTCTGACCGAGTCCGCGCTTGAGATTTCGCGGCCACGTAATAATGGGCGAGACGCGTTTTTTCAATTCTAGGCTTCGGTTGGGCTTAGTTTGGCGGACCGCGTAATTTCAACTGGATCCACGTGAGCTTCCATCAAGGCCGCGTAATTTGGACGCGGACCGTGTTCTTCAGTTAATCCTAACTTGTAGAGTCTCTGAATCTCGAACTACGCTCTCAGTGAAAATCTCATCGCGGCCGCACCACTGATTTCGCGGCCGCGCTTTTCCAACGCGGTCAACGGTGATTTTAGTACTCCAAGCAGCTTCTCTGAATCTACTTTTGCGGACCGCGTAATAGTGGCCGCCTTAGCGGTGGTCCTTACGTGGTTACGCTTTTCTGCCGCTCTCACCGCTCCAGTCTCAGCCTTGGATTTGTGCAAGCTTGACTCCTTCATGAGTTGATTATGACTTCTTTGCCTCATTTTGACCAAACCCTGCAAGCAAGCACATTAAGTTAGTTTTCGGGAATACCTTTATGCATTTTTTACCCAAACCTAAGCAAAAGAGAGAAAATAATAATCTAAAATCCCTAGTTATCAACTCCCCCAAAATTAAGCTTTCGCTTGTTCTCAAGCAAACAAGGTAATTCCCACTTCCACAAGAAAAAGAAAGGAAAATTTCAGTTGTCCTAAGGTGACTTCATCAAGCATCAATGGGACTAACAATTACCCTCAACACAAATGCATTAGCAACAACATCATGCTATGACTTCTTGAGTTCCATTGTTCTAATGCGACACAAAAGCATCAAGAGTTGACTCAATCATCAAGGAATCTCACTCTCTCACGTAGGTCATTGTGGATCCCAGACTCCTCCTCCTCTACTCTCCATGAGCTAATCTCACCTTATAGAATGTGACACTCAAAACAAGGATTGTAAAGAAGTGCGCTCATCACTCTCAAAAGAATGTCACAAGTCCGGCTCTAAGCAGCATAAGTTTGCCTCTCATGTAAATCACTGCTAATGTAAGCTCACTCAAGTTGAAATCCTATAGGGCTTTAGCGGGATGTAATAAAGGCTTTTTGGATCAAGGTAGGACATAATGAACTATGATGTCATCTTTCCTTAATCACTCAATTTTATCATTTCGGCTCATACTTTCTTGACTCTTTCAGTCATTTTCTTCTTCCTTAAGGGAACTAGAGAGACACATTGTCACGCTTTCTTCTTCATTGCGATCATTTTTCTCTTTTTTATTCATCATTCCATGCCTTTCAACATTGTTTTCTTGAATCCTTTCAACCTTTACTTTCTTTTTGACATGCTTCTTTTTAGCTTTTCATCCTTTTCTTTGCCTTTCCTTTTCATCAATTCTTTTTGTTCTTTGAACCTTTCATCACTTTTAAATTCCTCATCTCTCCCCCAAACTTATGTTTTTGCCTATTGTTCATCATGAATGCTAAGGAAAGATTGGGTGCCAAGAGAGGTCATTATAAAATGGATGACGGCTTGTAATGTGGTTATTGAATGAAAAAGGCTTAGGCTCAAATGGTTTTACTGAGGATATCATAAAGGTAGGCTACGGAAGTTTTCAAAGTTCAAACGGGACCAAGGAGAGCCTATAATCACTTCTCAAGGCGAGCTACACATAGAATTTCGCCTAGAAAAACATTCAGGGCAAGTTCTACACTTGTTGGCACGGGACTTGAGCTTGCAATTCAATACCTCACCTCTCAAGATACTAGATTGTTAACAAGAATATAACAACAACCCTAACTAAGATTGAAGATCACAGATGGCTCACAAAAACCATTTGATGATAGTTTTAGTCAACTCAAGAGTCTAAAAGTCACAACTAGAGCTAATCTCGTCAGCCAACTTGTCTTTAACCATGAGGTCGAAGGTAAATGTGTTAGTACCAAGTGAAGCCTACTTGAGCCACTTTTATTCATTACTACTATTTATCAAAACAAAAAGAAAAACAGACTCAATCCCTTAAGAAGGTTGTCACGCCATCCATCGTTGGGTAGAGCCACCCGGTTCACACAATATCCACATTTGGAAAGAATCATGGCATTAAGAAAACCAAAGGCTTATTGATCACGAAAAATTGTAAAAAAAAGCTACTAAAGGAAATAAGAAGCTAAACTATTAAGGAAAATTACATAAGAAGTTATACGGTAAACTACGGAAATTAAAATGAATATGTACAATAAGGGTGTGAGACGAATATATATAAAATGGGGATGAATATACATGGAATGGTAATGTTATATACATAGCAAAAGTGAAAAATAATGAAAGAAAAATAACGGTAAGTAAAAATAAAGAAAAATAGCATCATAATTATTACATGCCAGTCATCAAAGTTATCAAATCAAAATAAGACCCCCCCCCCCCCCCCCCCCCAAACAACCACCACCCATAACCTCCACTATCGTCTTA